>OMNZ01044352.1:3642-13712 GCA_900303255.1 Lesueurigobius sanzi | reverse complement strand
CTGCGTCAGGAGCAGCAGAACAGCTCCAGCCACCAGGCACCGAGCCAGAGCACCCAGAGGAGGCAGAGACACCACACCTCCACCCGAGCACCCACAGGACAGCACCCTGGCGGCCAGAGCCGACAACCGCTCCCGAGGCAGAGGGCTCCCTCAGAGGGAAAATGACACTTACACTTAAAATGACACTTACACTTACACTGACAACTACACTTTTTCAGTTGTCAGCTTTTAGGCCAGGTTGCTCTCTTAACATGTAAACTGTCTCCTGGAAACAAATAAATGACCTAATCTTTAGTGTAATTATTCACGGATTCAATGTTTCTCCATAGAACTATATGGGAAATTGTAACTTCAATGACCATTTTCTCAAAATGTATTTTTCTCACATTGAGGCGACAACATGACATCTTCACTTTAGTAGCTCCTACAGACTGCAAACTTTACAGTCTTGGACTTAACAATATTTTCAAGGTTTGCTCAGATTGATTTTTCAATATTTAATTCCTAGTCTGATTTATTGAGTTTAGAACCCCCCAAAAAAATGTTAAATTAGATTTTATTTACTAATAACAAGTATTCAAATCTAAACAATATATATCCATATTCTGAACAAATCTTTGTAACTAATATATCAACTAAATAAAGCAACTTGGCTTTATTATTTATTCAGATTCTGCTGCCAAAATATTAGCAATTTTGGCAATTTTTATGAATATCATTTTCCCCCTTATTCGCCTGCAGTGTCTCATCTTAAAACCTGTTAGCATTTCTTATCAAATTCAACTTAATTTGAAAGTCAATTTTTAAGTGAAAAAGTCCACTCTGGATCTACAATGGCACAGCAAAGCTGTTAAAATTCATTAGTTATGATGGTAAAAATGCTCATTTTCATACTCAGTGTTTTTGTAAATGGTCACATTTATATAGCGCTTTTCTACCTGCTTTAGGCTCAAAGCGCTTTACATCAAGGAACCACTCACCCATTCACACTCTCATTCATACACCAGTGTACGCAGACACTGGAGGCAAGGTGGGTGAAGTGTCTTGCCCAAGGACACAACGACAGTGTGTGCCTGCGGGGATCGAACCGCTAACCCTCTGATTACAAGACGACCCGCTCTACTACTTGTGCCACCGTCTTGTTGATATTTATGTGACATACCTGACATCCCGTGTAGCCAAACTTCCAGCTGCCGTGGAGGTCAGAGGCAGCGGACATGGGGTAGCCTATCCCAGCCACCCCGATGTCTGTGAACGCCAGGTTGATAATGATAAAGTTTGTGGCTGTGCGTAGCTCCTTGAACTTCACAAACATCATCAGGACTACAATGTTACTGGATAAGCTGACCACCCCTGCAAAGACAGATGCCACTCAGAATGTGAATAAGAAGAGATTTATAACATACTTCATAGTCTGATTGTTTGTTATGCAACTAAGAATTTAGAGGGAGACACTGCAGGCAAAAGGTTTCAGGTTTTAAGGTTAAGGTGAACTTTATTGTCCCCGCAGGGAAATTTGTCCTCTCCATTTCACCACAGATGGGGCCAGGGACCCATCTTCAGATGTGGAGCCAGGCTAATGGTCAGAATCACCTGGCAGGAGGATTTAACCTAATGTGCATGTTTTGGGTTAATGGGGGAAGCTGGAGCACCCGGAGGAAACCCATCCACACTCGGAAACATGCAAACTCCACACAGAACCCAGGACCTTCTCGCTGTGAGGCAAGAGTGCAATCCTCAGCCAGCGTTTTGGTCAGATTGCTCTTAGTATATACATTTTCAACAGGAAACAAATAAATGACCTAATCTTTACAATAAGGAGTGTAATTATTCACTGATTCAATGTTTCTCCATAGAACTATATGGGGAATTGTTGTAACTCCAATTACCATTTTTTCAAAATACATTTTTCTCACATTGAGACGACTCCACTTTAGTAGCTCCTACTGTCCAGAAGGGTTTTTCATTATTTAATTCTTAGACCAATTTATTATGGGCTAAGAAGAAAACAACAAGGCGGGATTTGATTTCTTACAGATTTATTCATTAATAACTCATTTATTCAAAAACTAAACAAGATATCCCAAATCCTCTTTGAACAAATCTTTGTAGCTAATGTAGCCACAAAATAAAACATAAACATGGCTCTATTCATTATTTAGATTTTGTCTCAAAAACTATAGGCAAGTTTGTCAAGTTTTATGCAAAAAATGTGCAGTACATTTTTGTTCTCATATTTATGTCAATCAATTCTCATTGATATCCCTCAATTTAATTTTCTTCTCTATTCACCGGCAGAGTCTCTCCTTAAATTGCATATGCCTATATACTATAGTACAAAATATTATCCGTTACCTGCTGTGATGAGATATGCAGCCACTATGTTATGCTCCAGTTGGGTAAAGGCACTTTTTCCTCCATAAGGGGCCACTTCATCTGAAATATTAAGTGCAGCCTCAATCATCCTCTCTGCCGTGGTAAAAAACAAATGACCAAAAAAGTCAAAGCAAAATAGAAAAGATAGAATAGAATGGAAAGAGACCGGCGGATACTTTACGAAGTGTATTGTTGCAGAATAGGGGAGGCATTAGAGTACAAGCAGATTAGTGCATACCATTGACTGAACACTCCCTTGTTGCCTCTTGTAGAAAGCAGGCGTCTGTTCATTACATGGGGCTGCCAAGGATTAGCCCTCACGTGGAATCAACCATGTCTTGCCAATTAGATTTGATATTGCATAATTTTGTCAATCTATTTAGGCTCTATACCTGATACATACCTTTTTTTTCTAGTAGAGTGTTTTTGTCCTCCTTTTGTATTGTAAAATCAGACATTTGTGGAAATAATACTATGCATCTAAATATAAAGCATTTGCATCAATGTTAAAAGCTTGCAGGTTGCTTTAAAATTGGAATGTGTTTGAGAAAGAACATAACTAATTTAATTGCATCTACAGCTGGCTTTTCAAACTATGTATAGACATTTGCATTGGCTCAAAAAGAAAACAAATGAGAAAAGTAATGAATAAAATTAGTTTGTAGATAAAAACCTAATTGTGTACCTAGAAACATTAAAGTTTGAAATATGAACTGTTGAACATCTATATTTAGGACACATATTCTGTTGTATAAACTACAACATTTTTGTTAAACATGAGGTAAGTACAGCTCAACTCAACTCAGCCCTTTCTCAAACACCATAAACTACAACTTTTAACATTAAATAAACAACTATTTAATTCTAATCAATTTTATATGTCTATGGGTTTCACACATTACACTGAAGTGGATCTGATATATACATGTTGATAAACACTACTCCAATTTAGTCAATAACAACTAATAAACAAAACATAAATCAGTTGAAAACACCACTTGTAGTTCTGCTATGTGTCCGCCAGAGGGAGCTCCCAGATCCTTCACTGAAGTGGATCTGTCCATTTGAAAACGTGTGATTTTTTATAATATCCCCATGATTTATAATGAAAGAAAATATAGATGTACTAAACGCAGACATTTATAAACTGCTTGATGTATACATGTTGATAAAACACTAGTCCAATTAAATTATATTTATTTATTCACATTTGTTGCTAATTAGCGTGTTCTCACACGGACCAATTATGGTGTTACACTGGACTGGGCGTGGCCACTGAAGTGGATCTGTCCATTTGAAAACGTGTGTTCCCATGATTTATAAACGAATAAAACATAGATCTACTAAACGGAGACATTTATAAACTGCTTGATATATAAGGGTTGAAAAACACCTATCCAATAACAACGTTTAGCTCAAATTATATGTATTTATTTTTGTATGTATATTATTTATATGTATTTTTTTTTAATTACCTGAATATTTACAATCTAGTGAGTATCTACTTTGACCCTAAATAATAGAATGTTAAAGTCAAAATCTGAAACGTGCTATGAGTGATATACCTGTGTAAAGCATGAATAATGACGTTTATTTGATGCCTAATTCAGTTCTTCTCTACACCAGCAGGGGGAGCTACTGGCTTGCAGTACACTGTTACTCTGAAAACAAACCGCAGCAGAGCAAGCGCACTTCACTCTCTTCATTCTTCTGACAGAGACACGAGAGCTAACTCAAACTAAACAACATGCCTGGGATTCTGAGAGTCCTCGCCAGCCGTACTGCCCCGGTGGTACGCGCACGGACAGCAAACCTATCATCAGCACCGGCCAAAGAGAAGATCGGTGTCATGGTATGTCCGTATCTGCCACAAATAACTTCACATAGCTAAGTCTTAAGGCCAATGCTAGCTGCTAGTTAGCTTTTAGCTGTCCTTGGACGACGAGGTCAAAACTGGGTGTACTTGTGGAAAGTGAATGTGGGGACATGCGTGATGGAAATGAACATTAAAAAAATAATCCCAAAGAATAAAATATGCTATCATATCTGGGTTTGTAATAAGGTGTTACACATTCCGCTGGTTGGTGCTAGCTGTTAGCAAGGTAGCATTAACATTTTAAATTAATTTTATTTATCTCACAATCAAAAAGGCAATACAAATGACTGGAGAAAAGAAAGTCCAAGCCGCACACACAAATATAACCCATAAACAAAAATAAAACATTTTTCCATAACGTCAGGTATCATCAAGAAGGCATTAGTTCATATAATTATTCACAAAGCTCGGCATCTTTATAATTTAGAAGTTGAGACATGTACAAAGATATCAGCTCATTTCACAACAAAATTGGGGTTAACTGTTAACATTCAAGAATCTACATTATTGGATATAAAATTTACTCAATGTAGTAAGTAGTTATACATATATTCCAAATGTTTCTTTCATAAATAAATCAAATTTAATACCATTATAATCTAACAAGGTAGCATTTACTGTATTGACACTTTCTCAAATCTTTTCTTAGTTATTCTGTTTGGGGAAAGAATACAATCGGACTATGTTATTGTATATGTCTAGACATGGTATAACAGCTTTACTAAAAGCTGTTTTCCCCACTTACGTTAAGTGGGAAACTAAATCTTATGTCTGTTTTGCTGTATTTTTTAAAAGTTTAACAACTTTTCTTGTCATTCACATCTTTAAGTATATTTGTCTTCTCTCTAGGAAACCACCGTGGGACTTACTCTGTTCTCATTAGCAATCCTGGGGCCGTCTGGATGGATTCTCGCCCACTTGGAAGACTACAAGAAGAAAGAGTAGAATGGACTTTTCCAGAACCAAGACCATATGTGAAATTAGACCGCGCTGTTGCTGGGACCAACCAATTCCATGTCCCTCTTTACGACTCCTGTATTGTGGACATTAGTTCTGTACATGTCAATATCCGCACAAGCCTATTCAGATGTTACATTGAATATTTGGTAAATAAATGTTCACCTTGATCTTAAGCAGTTTAACAATAAATGTAAATTATCTTAAGCAGCACTCTTTGGTTTTTAAATTGTGTTTCTCTTTCTGTAGAAATGAAAGATTAAAATCATTGCATTGCAAAGTCTTTAACATTCTGTGTAGAGTAGGGTATTTTGTCAAAAACCCAAGCTAAAGTTAGGTTTAGGTAACTTTGCAATTTAATGCGTGCTTTCTCACCCCATCAAAGGCACAGATTCTGTGGTTGTTCGGAATTGTATAGCAGTTCAATTTAAAGTGAACAAATTTGCACCGTCACTAGTCCATGGAATAGATTTTCCATGATGGCTATTGTGAATTTTTCCTATATGCAGTGCTAAATGTACATGGAAGATGTATTGGATTTGTTTGCTCAGCCAAAGTTTACACTGTTTGTAGATGTACCTTTGGTTTCATGGAGAAAATAGTATTTGCTCCATGAAACTGACATTGGTTTGCCATTAGCTGCAGAAAGCAATCTGTTCACATAACATCAGTCATGTCCAGCCAACCCAGGCCCATGGACAGCACCATACTGGAGGACAGCTGTTATCAGTCACTATGATTGACTTGCCATCAGTATGGCAAACTCCACTAGCAGCAGCTAAGCACCTGTTTGCATAAGACAGTGAGGGTACAACTGCTTTTATTGGTCATAAAACAGATGATGCACCATTGAGCACTTTCAGAAAAAGTTATATTTAAGCTATAGTGGGGTCATATGACTAACAGAACCAGAAAAAAATGATTTGATTTTATACACTTTATTTTAATTATGTGCCAGTGAGGAGAGAAATCTAGATAAACATGTACAGCCAACTTGCTACAGTCTTCACAGATGAAGCGCTTATCTATTTGTCTTGGGTCAGTGGAGATTGCAGGCAGAGGTGGCGCTGGAGAGGTGGCACACACGCTGGTAAGAAAAAAATATAGGTCATCCTTTAAAATAAACAATAAATTATGTGCAATATGTATTCTGAGCTCAGTTCAAGTGTAGGAACCTTCATGAAATGCTTGTGAGAGCACTTCAGGTTTAGTAAGTTCACATCATCGCTCAGAAAGTACATAGACGCACACACAAACAAACTTCACACAATTAATCACAACACACACCAACAGACACAAACTTAGCTTCTCGTGCATAATCAAAGACTTGAGACAAGAGCTCAAGCACTCAGATTTGGCTACTTTTCATCATTGATTCACATTGAACCTCAGAAGGGGTAGTGCAACGGTTCACTTCCATAAGAGACAAATGAAGAGTAGCCTACCTACTTTGGATATTTGGAAATGGCAGATGTGGTGATCGATCTATGGCGCTGGAGCTGGAAAGAGAAGCAGACGGCAGTCTTTGGTCCATATTTTCAGTCTCAAACGGTGCACCACAAATTATAAACGTAACGGTGGCCTAGATATAAATAACTACACACAACTTTGAATAATGGATGACACTTTTAAACTACAAGGCAGGCAAATATGGCCAGGGACTGAAAAGAAAAGAGGACACAAGCGGGTACTACACTGACTGAACTACACAAAGGAGATTCTTTCTCCTTTGTGTACTGATTATTTTTGCCAATCATATTTTGCATGGTGCCTCGTTTAAAAACCATAAACCTACGCTAATGCTGATAAACAATACGCGCATTGTTACATTCTTTGTACTTACCTTCCCTAAATATTCTGTTTTAGAAACGTGCTTCATTCGATCCGCACGTCCTCCACTGTCTTCGGTCTTCTTTTTGCTTAACGGCGGCTGGCAACCAACTTAATGAGGTGCATTACCGCCCTCTACTGCTCCGGAGTGTGGATCGGAGACTAAATCTAAAATATTCACTAAATCCTAGAAATTAACCCCGTTTGTAATAAAAACGCATTAAAGTCTTTCTGATTACATAAAACATTCTTAAGTGTGAAGTCTTGCACTTTTTTCCTCAATTCGTCTCTTAAACCATGTCTTTCCAAATCATGCTTTGCACAAACCATAATTACATGCTCAATCGTCTCTTCCACTTGACACTGATCGCAAAGACCTGTGAGATGCTTTCCTATTAACTTAAGTGTACTATTTAAATTTGAGTGACCCAAAACACTTCTATTAAAAACAAATTGCTCTTTTCTTGATGCTTCGCTCTTCTGCTTGCTGGATCGGCGTTTGACCACCGAGTTTTACACATTAGCGCCCCCTCTGTCGACCAATTCCTTGCGTTTCATTTGCAGTATCGCTGCCATAATCGCATGAATGTACTGCACTGATACCACAAAAAAATAAGGCGAGCCAGCTAAGAATATTAATTGTCAATATATCCGTCTCTTCTTATTTATTTATTTATGGTCACTTCAAAGTTTGCTTTTCAATCGCCAGTTCTCTTCCAGCCTGGTAGGTGTCACTACAAACACTATAAGGGCCTTGAATCTGGTTCCATGAAGGCGAGGAAGAAAGGCAAAAACAACAGCTTGATCACATGATAGCGGTGTTTGTGCAGTGCCAAACTTATTTCAACCACATTTGCAGAATAAAGTTGTCAAACAGGTAAATTACTAGTATGTAAAACCAAAATTTATAAAGCTACAATTTACTGCACATGCAGACTTTATTATGTTATTGATTGCTACTAACTACCCCAGTGTTCTTGCAATTACAATAATCACTTAGTACTGTCGGTATGCGCTTTTGTCACCATCAGTTTTATTTGACTTTCTTTATAGACTGCTTTATTGTTTCCTTATACGCTAATTGTCTCATGATAAGTTGTAAAACACTTGATTTAGCTCATTTTTGTACAGTCAAACATGAGGCTTGTCATCCTGGACGACTATGACCTGGCCAGTGAATGGGCTGCCAAGTACATCCGCAACAGAATCATACAGTTCCAACCAAATGCTGATAAATACTTCACGTTAGGACTGCCAACAGGTGAGTACAGCTGTTACTACACTGTCAATTATGGCAACAACTACAACTGTATCTTCTCTCCTATGTGCTTATAGGCAGCACCCCATTTGCCTGTTACAAGAAACTTATAGAATATTACAAAAATGGCGATATCTCGTTTAAGTATGTGAAAACCTTCAATATGGACGAATATGTAGGTAAGTGACTAGAAGAAACAAAGTGTGGTATGTGTTTGTGAGTTAACCTTTGTATCCCAGTAATCATCTTGGCTTAGATCTGGATGTTATTTCAACAGGTCTGCCGCGTGCACATCCTGAGAGCTACCATTCTTACATGTGGAACAACTTCTTCAAGCACATTGACATAGATCCTGCTAATGCCCACATTCTGGATGGGAACGTCGAGGACTTGGAAGCTGAATGTAAAGCTTTTGAGCAGAAGATTACAGAGGCTGGTGGAATTGAGCTGTTTGTTGGAGGTAATACAATAGATGCAACCTTTTTGTTACAATCAATATATTTTCTGCTGGATTAGACCGGTCAGGCATTATTGCTGTTTGTAGGTATTGGTCCTGATGGTCACATAGCATTCAACGAGCCAGGGTCCAGTCTAGTGTCCAGAACTAGAGTTAAAACACTTGCCAAAGACACAATTCTGGCAAATGCACGCTTCTTTGGTAATGACCTCTCCAAGGTTCCTACTATGGCTCTAACTGTGGGTGTGGGGACTGTCATGGATGCTAAAGAGGTACTTTTTTTACAGTATATAAAAACTAGTCAGTAAAATTGTACCATCAAGGTCTTGGTTCGTCACTAAATACATACATGTGATAAATGGATTCTTCTGTTTAGGTGATGATTCTGATCACAGGAGCGCACAAAGCCTTTGCTCTGTATAAAGCCATAGAGGAAGGAGTCAATCATATGTGGACAGTGTCCGCCTTCCAGCAACACCCTCGGACTATCTTTGTGTGTGACGAAGATGCTACCCTGGAATTACGAGTTAAAACCGTCAAATACTTTAAAGGTACTAGAGGCATCTTTTTGTATGTGAAATAGGGTTGGGTGGTATGAGCAAAATCTTATATCACGGTAACGGTATATATCACGGTATGGTTTTTCCCCCTGTAAATTCAATTAATGGCTTAAAATAACCTCCGTTTCCTCGTGACATTCAATCTCCGCCTCCGCCATGATTGTTATTACTCCGGTAAAGCTGTTTCTTCTTCGTCGTGCTCATTCAACCAGACATGCAGTCTGCTACAGTGCCTGCAGTGCCCCGTGTGTCGAGGCAGTGTAACTACAGTGACTCAGAGAGATGCCACAGACATCTGCTCTTTCTCCGGTATAAACGGTATTGAAAAATCTCTACCGGTACACACGTTTATACCATCACACGGTATAATAGCGTGATATCTCCCAACCCTAATGTGAAAAGAGTCATACACCATTTAAAAAATAAACAAATTTGAATCCATTTAACAATATATGCTTTGTTGGCAGGGTGTGTTATTTTTAAAATGGCATCATAGTATTTATAATACGTCACACTTTTCTAAATGAAGTAATCCAGCTCAGCCTTTGCCTTTAATTGGTCTTTATTTCACTTTGAGAATGAAACCTTTATTAATAATGCATTGGTTTTATATAGCGCTTTTCTGGACACTCAAAGACGCTTTACGTGGCATTATTCTTTCACTCCATACTTGGTGGTGGTAAGCTACTATTGTAGCCACAGCTGCCCAGGGGTAGACTGACAGAAGCGAGGCTGCCAATTTGCGCCATCGGCCCT
>OMNZ01044350.1:93675-123440 GCA_900303255.1 Lesueurigobius sanzi | reverse complement strand
AGTTACTTTTGCGTAATAAAAATTGCAGTGAGCGACATATGCTTCAAAGAAACATGTGTAACTACGCTTACAGGACCTAGATGAGAATCCCACACAGTAAAAGAAAATTACAGTACTGTAGTTTCCACTTACTACTTATGGTATATTCACCTACATGTTTGGAGGTATTTTGTTCTGAACAAAAAAATGGATATAAAATTTGACACATCAAGTGCATGTAGAAATGTAGAAAGCATTTGGCGAGCTACTTAGAAAGGGCTGGTGAGCTACTTGTAGCTCCCGAGCTACTGGTTGGAGATCCCTGCTGCATCTCCACACAGAGGTGTATATTGAGTGTTGACAGCGGGTGTGCAGTGCATCTCGCCGTAATGTTTTTGAAAGGTCGCGATGCATCAGGACCGACGCGTAAGAATGGTAAAGTGTTGGCAATCAGCAATGTGGAAAATACTATACTTGGTAAATACGGCTAACTTTTATAAAGTTATAAAAGTTTGGATAAATC
This sequence comes from Lesueurigobius sanzi, assembly GCA_900303255.1. Taxonomy (NCBI): domain Eukaryota; kingdom Metazoa; phylum Chordata; class Actinopteri; order Gobiiformes; family Gobiidae; genus Lesueurigobius; species Lesueurigobius sanzi. Next base: position 122,938 of record OMNZ01044350.1, on the reverse strand, counting down.
TTCAATCTATAATTGTGTGTTTTATGTCCATGAGTTACCATAGCTGATTAGCTGCCGTTGTTCTTATAACATTATTCTTTTGTTTGTTTTTTCTATGGAGATTTTGACTTCCGGCACCATCAAGGAGGCAAGATTGTTGACCTCCATACCCTGCCCCAGGCCCAAAGTACATGGGATAAGGCGATTAACACTCCAAAAGGGAATAGCTGCATGAAAAGAATGAATGATACAGTACGGACGGAGCAGCTTAGGAGCAAGTTCTGATCAGAAAGAGAAAAGGGACTTAGGCACTCTTCTCTTCACCTTCACGATCTTCAAGTGCAGCTGTGTAAATATATGTATTTCTTTATGAGGATCAGAAGTGTCTGTATGGGCTGTGCATAGTTCAGCATTGCACAGCTGTGAAGACAAAGCACATTAGGATCCCCCTCGCTTATTCTAATTTTGTGTGACTTGCCTGCGCATATGTATGAAAGAGTTTTCCTTAAGCGAACCCTAACAGATTTTGTGAGGTGAAAATGAAGTATGCATTTAAATGAGGCAAAGAAGTAAGCTGCACTCAGAAAACCGGCTGAACAAACTCCAACTCTCACAAAGGAGAAACATTTCTAACTTGACACGTTGACTTTTATTCAGAGTGGCGGCGAGGAAAGGAAACTCCTGCTACAGAGGGAAGAAACATTTAGAAACCAGAGACATTTTTCAATATTTTTAACAGTTTTGCTGTTAATTTGTATGTTTGGGATATCGCACCATGTAACCTTAAAGCCTACTTTTACAGAGCTACAGTAAATAGTGAGTCGGTGAAGCACAGTCTCCTCCATGACGCTCCTTCACCTCCGGGCTTGATGGTCTCATCATACAGTAAAGGGCTTATGGACCGCTCTTGGTCTGACCCGTCACCTAGGACCTGTTTGCCATGAGAGACCCTAAGAGGCCCCAGACAACAGAGCTCCTTAAGTTCATTTGGGTGCTCAAACCCCTCCACCACGATAAGGTGGCGGTTCGAGGAGGGGAACGTATTACATTTAATCCACTAAATTTGACAAACACATATAATACTTTCTACTCCACAAGTTGTGATTTTTCTCTTATTCGATAGCATTGTAGTGCCTGCTCTGGAACAGAAGGTGGTGTATAATTCGATGCCGCTACAATGGTTTGTCCCTCAACTGTTTTGTATCAATAAATGTGTATATATTCTTGGCTCATTTATGTCTGCACCAGTTATTTTGAATACTTGAGCAAATACTTTATGATGCAAATACTTCAGTACTTTTCACTTTACATTTTCACAGGGTAACTTTTACTTTCATTGGAGTAATATTTGACAAGTATCAGTACTTTTACTCAAGTAATGCAATGAAGTACTTCAACCACCAGTTTTGCTCATCTTTGTTTAAAAACAAAATCTTCATATTAAATCAATTTCCTTTCATTATTTGGACTTTCTTTTTTGTTCAAGCTTTTGCTTAGTTTCCTTTGGGCTGTTATGATTTTGTGTTGTCTTGGTATTTATATTCTGTGTTCTTTTGTATTTTGTATTTGTACTTTAAGCTGTGTTGTGAAGCACTTTGTGGCTTTTGTCTGTGAAAGGTGCTATATAAATAAAATGTACTGTAGTGGCAATTTTGTGTATAAACACATACTACCATGGCCACATGTTTCAATATACATCTTCTAGCCCGTTCCCAGACGGACACCCACCGCTTGCATTTTGTCAGAGCCCCGTACTATTTCCTGCCTCTGGTAGCATCACGGTGTGATGTCAAGAGCCGTCCTCCTGCTTGCAGTGGGACACAGCTTGATCGCATTGCTCGGCGTCTGGTGACGCTGGTCAGCAGCGTCAACAGCGTCCTCTATATTCTGATTTGCGTATGTAAGAAACCTGTTTTTTGCTACTTGTGGTGAGAGGCCACTCTTAAGAGTGGCCCTCACATCAGCTCAGGAGAGTCGACCCTTGGAGTGCCTGCGTTAGCACACTGCTCTGTTCTCTCTCCTCGTGCACGAGAATTAAAGCTACTTCACTTGGAACCGGACAACATCATTTATTCTCCTATTTACTAGACAAATCCACCACAGTACTTACTTACTTACTTATTTCACGATACAGGAGGTCCAGTCTTTCAATCAGTCAGTGACATGTTTTTTCTGATTTCCGATAGTGTTTGTGATTGATTTTTTGTATCTGTTATGTTGGATGTATCTTGTTTTAAGTTGTATATACAGTAGCATAGGCTGCATCTTGTGGCTTACAGTCAGGTTAGCTAGGCTCAGTACTAAACCTACAGCATAAGCAAAGCTGCTATAGGAGCTAAAATGCTGGGTGAAGTACGGCACATTGAGCCCTATCCTCTGGTCCTTCTCACTGTATAAATTCTGTTCCAATATTTAGTTCTACTTTTACATTTAGTCTGTTCATTGCTATTCACATTATGTCCTTTTTCTCTGTCCCAGAGAGTGGTAGCTCCCTGGCTGTCGAAGACTGGACTGCGAACTTGGGATTGAACTACAGCCGTGACGCCATGGGGCCTGGCGGTGGTGGCCTCTGCAGCTCTGGCTGGACACAGCTACGGGACTCGTCGGCCTGGGAACCATCTGGCCCATCCGTCCATAGGAGTTGGATCCCTTCCCCAATGTGGTTCTCCTTGAGGTTTCTCCATTTTGTCCCACGTGATTTTCTTGTGTTTTTTCCTTGCCGCGGGGGACGGTCTAAGGATGTGGGAAACCCCAGGCTGACATTTCATTGTTTGATGTTTGATATTGCCTTGTTTTGTGTTTGTACCGACCTCTGAGATGACTCCTGTTGTGATATTGGGCGTTAAAAAAAACTGATTGATTGATTGTGATTTATTGTTTTACATATTTCACTGTATTGTGACTTGTGTACTGCAAAGTTTGGTAAAAAGTGTGGTAAATAAAGTTGGGATGGTAGTATATTGACCACAGTCCTAATTGGAGATGAATATCTATAATGCAGAATGATGTCATGTTTGTATTGTACACATTATGCTTTCTTTATTTCAAATAGTGTTTTTTTTTATTTTACATATGTCTGTTATCTGTCTCTTTTTTTGTGTATGCTTTTTAAGTAGAGCCCCAGGAGAACTATCTGCTAAAGCACAGCTAAAGGAAATCCTAATAATTACCTAAATCAAATCAAAGCCATGGCTTTGTTACTGCAGCACAGACTATCTGGATCTGTTTCAAATTCACACCAAAAAGCAACATTTTCCCCGACTTTCCATTCCTGAAATCAACATCACAATGAATCTTTCCCACAAACGTGGAGTGCTTGAACGACAGGCCGCCACACTAGAATCACGCAAAAGTGTGTGAATCAGACTAAATCGATAATATTCCACATAGCAAGTGTGACTGTAGCTCACGCTCCTACAGATACACCCTACTGCACACATGACATCACCGTGTATCATTTTTCACGGTTTTCCTTACTTTTCCAAGCTTCACACACATGAGATCACTCCATTGCACTCCAGCTGTTTTGGACATCTGGCAGACATTCTCGTCCTTTTTGGCCCCGTGGCAGCTGCACCGTATCGGCCCCTCACACTTCTGAAAGAACATGAGTCACAGTTAATCAAATTGGAAGCTGCAGGAGGCTGTCTGTTTGTAGCTAAATCAGGGTTCAATCAATGAATGCTGATCGTCCACAACACTTTGGTTTGGGGGATTTCAAAATACAGGACATTTGAAGTCGAATATTGTGCGTTGGCGCCATCTAGTGGTTGAACGTGCACATTACATAGTAGATTAGGCAAGCTTTTCTTTGCTTGCTTGTTTGTTTGTTTGTTGGCAGACTGATTTTTTAAAACCATGGATTTTCCTGACCTTAATTGGACTTCTCACTTTTTGTTTTTATCTTATGTGGCCTTTATATAAGAAGAAGAGCTGTTAGGTACTTCTACTTTCTGTGTATATTTATTTAGTTAGTTAATTTGTTTGCATTAGGTATGTTGTTCATTTCGTTAATAGTTATTACTTGGTTCGTTTTTTATGTAGGTTTCTAGTTATTTGGTAGTTTGTTAGTTCATAATTTGTTGGTTGGGTGTAGGGACAATGCAGTCAGTCAGATATAATACATAAAAGTTACCACATTTAGGTCAGTGTGCCTGTGAGACAGTCCGGTGTTTTCAAATATTGTTTCTGTATGGGAAATCTAAATGTTCTCATAAACAGTTTGGAGAAGTAGGCCGATAAGAGAAAGGAGAAATCAGAAGTTTAGCTGAATTTGCACACAATACATGTCTTATCCAAATGAACACGCCTCATAAAAGTGCGTTAGACCTCAAATATTTAACCCCTGAAGCTACATCCAAAGCACATTGGTGTCATGAATTTATTTTGAACTGATGTAATCTTTCAATGCTGTACAACAGGTTATAATGAGCAGCTCCTTCAACCTAGGCCTAGCTTGGCCTATAAAAATGGCTACACATGACGAAAATAAAATTAAAAAAATAATAATCCAGCTTTGTAAAATTACCTTTCTTTTTCGACCTCAAAATAATATAGGTGATAGTTCATTGTCTGTCTTTGTTACACGTGTCTTGATGCTAAAATGTCTGGGACACACCCAGGAGGTGAGGCTCTTCTTGTCCGGCTGAAAACACTGCCGGGCAAACTTTGGCTCGCTGCCAACCTATCATCCTCTACTGTGTCACTGCATACCGTCTGCTCTGTTTCTTCTTCTCGGTACACACTGGAAAACATGCCAGACTTAAAGCAAGCTGAAAAAAATAAAACGATACAGGACATTTTCTCCCTAAAATGAGTATTCAGCTCAAATCTAGTAAAAACTACTCCTTTTAAGAAGCTCCTTATAAGCATTAATATGCTGTGTTCCTGTGACATCAGGTTTCGTTTCATCATCACATTGTGTCTTTGAATTTTATGCTTTGAATTTTTTTTTTAACACTGAAAAAACATGTTTGAATTTGTTTGTCTCCAAACTTCAGTGACAATTTTTTTGTTTTACAAATGAAAAAATTCACCTTTTAAATATATATATATATATAAAAAAGTCTAAATTTAAAATGTAAAATTCAAAGTAAAAAAAAGAAAAGAAAGCAAATTTAGTGACTGAAGATTGGAAACAGTTTGTATTGTGTTGAAAAAAAAGTGATGACACAAAAAATCTTCCATATCTAACACTCTAAACAGCTAACAATTGAGGTGTAGGGAAGCTGGAAATTCTATCATTGTAACTATGGTAACCATTTGTTTCATGGTCCACAACAAAAACTGTCATGAAGTTCAATGTCTTCTCTGTGAGAATAATTTGACTACGATGGAATTATTTTCTCATAAATGTGTCCAAAAAGACGTGCCTGATGTTGGCCAGAGGAAAGGACATTCAGCCATAAGAATAATATGGCAGGTTTGTGAATCCAGTCACTATCAAATAATGTTAATGTCAATTTTCATTTTGGAAATTACTATCAAAACGGTTTCTCTCCTCTATTGTACAGTTATTGGTACTGAAATAGAATTCCATAACATGAGCACAACCCTTTTGAATCTACAAAATATCCCAGATGGTGTGCCCTGGAACATCAATTACTATTGTTTAAAAAGTTGCATCAGTTTACCATTATTTAAACATACAGAGCCCAGGATGATTAAACTTAGCTGTGATGTGGCCATAGTTATTATATTGATTTAAATGTTGATGTGTTTTCAGCAGAATTTAATATAAAAATGAAAAACTAATCAATGATAACACATACGAACGTGGTTGTCTCTCCTGTAGAATGTTTGCCAATGGTTTCATTGTAAACTTTGTGTTGTTTCCTTCTCTTATGGAAGTGTAAATACAAACAGGGTTAGGCACAATAAGTATTAACTTCAGCCTAAACCCTTTGGCTTATACTGTGAATGGAATCAAGAACGTGTTGGTTTTGTTTGCCATGTTAAATATGTGACCGAATAAACAACTACTACCACTACTACGAAAGATGCATGGCCTTAAAACAAGCCTTTATATCTCACTAAAATTGTGTAGCAAGTTAAATTGTCTTAAAATAAGTCTAAGTGAGGGCTCTGTATGAACACTGTTGTATTGTAAATTGCACTCTGCCCTGTCTTTTCTTTTCTCCTTCTCTTTTGCTCTACTTCTCTTTGACTGCAGATGGAAATTAGTTAATTATTAGATTATTAAGCTTTAATCTGGCACAAGCATCTTTGTCTTCCGGGCATTATGTATCTGTACATGGTCCTTTTACATAAACAAATAAAATAATCAAAAACTTACAGCCATGATTTGTGTTTTTGCATCTACAGTATCTGTGTGACTCTGCCCACATCCGTTTACCAGCTTGTGTCAACTCGCTTTGTCCTCACTTCAAAGGCATCAACCCAATATAAATCAACACATTGTCACTCTTGAAACCCGCTGGGCCAATAGAGCCGGCACACATCGGAAACACTAGCCTACGGTGCATAGCGACTGTGCGTACGTCCCACAAATATTCCCATGCAGGTCGAGCAGGTTGCCAGGTGGTTGGCTTAGACGAGGAGAGCTTAGAGTCAGTGAAGCACAAGTGGAAGTGAGGTGCCTGTTACCTTCGGAAAGTGAAGTGGACTCTGGGCTTTTCCAGGCATCATCAGGGGGAATTTCAAGCACACGTCTGCAGTCTATAACTAGAGACTTCAATCACTGTCTGCCATTTGATGTGTGCGGTTACAAGGTAGGGTCAGATGACATCTTTACTCTTTGTTTAATATGTTATTAGCACTATCAGCATATAGATTTGATGCTTTAATTGAATTTGATCCAAGTTTTATTATTATTATTATTATTATTATATTGTTTAACTGCAAAAAGCTCAATATGTAAATGTATTACAATTTCAATGTCTTTGTGCTTTCCTCAAAATATTATTGACACAGAAGTTTGTAGTTGTTGGCCACTTTAATAGCCGAGATAATATTTTGGATGACTTGCTCAGTATTGTCAGTATTGCCATGAGCAGTGGACTATACAACAATTTTGAGATACAACAAAGTGTAAATTTAAAATGAAAAAGAGATTAAAAATGAAAACAAACTCACAAAAGGATGGCGCATTTAAGTTTCTTAAATTATTGTCAAAAATGTAAGCAGTATTTCTCAACTGGTGGGTCGGGACTAAGGAAGGGTAATGGTTACAGTGTTGAAATATATTTTTAGGCACTAATGGTATCGGGGGGAAGAATGGTAGCAAAAACTAGAACTGAAAAAAGATTCTCCTTAGATAACAAGTTTTGAGCCAGCACTAAAGAAAGTGACTTGTGACTTGTTTCAGCTCAAATAAATGATAATAAAATGAAAAGTAATAGACTTTTATGGAATAAATGAGCATTATTGTTCTGTTTTATGGTTCTAGATGACCAATAATTTGTTATATCGAAAAAAGTATTGTTCAGGTACTGGTATTCTTCATATTCTAGTATTCTATTTTAGTTGGGGGTCAGGTGCCAATACAACTCTATGGGAGAAAAACAGTTCTTAAAGGAAATTTCCAAAATAAAAATTGACAAACCTTGTACTTGATCATTATTTGATAGTAATGTGATTCACAAACCTGCCATAAAGTACAAAAACATTACGTTAATTTGTTAAAATGACAGTTATTGAGATGTTTGACCATGATATTCAGCTGTCTGGGCTTATTGAATACTTAGTCAACAATAATTTGCAGCCAGGCAGGACAATATTGTATTTCACACTGCACAAAGCAAATTAAATCCTTGGTGTTATAACAATAAATGTAAGGAATACAGACTGCCTTGACCCTTTTTCCATTTTAGTACAAGTGGATCTGGCTCTTGGATCTCGGAGAGCACCTGTTATTCCAGCCTACCTACAGCTATACTTCTCCAATGAGATCTGTGTCACTCTTGGAGGATCTCGACGTTATACTGCACCAGTTGAATACCATTGTCCCAGTAAACATTTTGCTTTATCGATTCAGATGAAGCTCCTCTTTCTCATCCTGTGGTCAACCCTTCACCTCTCCAGTCAAAATCCTGCAAACTACTGGACCATAAAGCCCAACGGTAGGTCTCTGCGCCCCACCTGCTTATCTGACTGGATATGTAATAACGCTGCAGATATATGTCCAGTTTTAGTCCTGGAGGTGACTGGAGAGGTGGGCCGACACAACCTGAGCTGCCTCCACTCGGCTGAGGCTGTGCTGAGCAGAGCGGATGAGGGCCGCGGGATCTCCTGGAGAAAAGACGGCGTGAAAGTCGAATCAACTGGAAACACACACTTTGTGGAGTTACATGAAAGCTTCGGAGGAGGAAACTACAGCTGCCACAGTGAAGATGGATCTCTGCTCAATCACACTGAGGTCCTGATTCACGAGGTCAATTCCCAAACGAAGAGGATCCTGCAGAAAGAGGGCAACGGTACGGCAATTACCAGAGCTTGGCTGGTCTTTTTTCAATGCTACTAGCCACGTAATGGTTGTTATAGCCTTGGTTTGAAGTTTTTGCTAATGCAATACTAATAAATACTTTATGATGAGGTCTAGAGCTGTGTTCCTTTTATCCTTTTGATCAAAATGTGATTTAGTTTTAGTCAACTTAGTTTTTTTTTAGTTTATAAAAAGTACTTTAGTTTTAGGCCTAATTTTATTTGACAAATTTAGTCAACTTTACATTTCTAATTGTATACAAACACTTTTAATGTTGTGCTTCTTGGAGCTTCTCCCACATAAACACAGCACAGAGCATTTCTTTACAACTGTCATTGTACGTTTTGATGTTATTAGTCCCTTCTTTTCAATTTTATTTAATCTTTATTCATTAACTGTCTTTAATTGAGTTTTAGCTTAGTTTTATTCTGAAAATGATTACTTCTAACAAAATATTTTAGTTGACAAAATACCACTGGTCTAGAGCAGGTCCATATTATCATTTTTGTATTATGTACAAAATGAGATCTATAATTCAATTTTCCACTGTGGTTAGTGCAGTCAAAGAGTAACTTGTCAAAATAGAAATCTGGTTTCTATAGGAAACTAACTAACTATTGCTAAAGCATTGCAGAAGCTATACTGTATATGATTTCAGAAACTAACACTTGTTTCGGTGTTTAAAGATTTCTTGAAGTGCTCTGCTGCGAACTACAGCGGTGAATTTCACTGTTCGTGGACGTGGCATCCTCATCGTGTTGGAAAAGTGGCTTTTATCGAGGCCCGACGGTGAGATATCCGTTATGTATGTATGTGTGTTATCTGTTGTACAGTGTGTCTAATGTATGGGGTCAATGTGCACTCTGTTAATGAAACACTGTCAGATGGACTTCAGATAGTTTTCATGTGGAATTCTTAGACTCACCAGCAAACTGTTTACTCAAGCTAAACTAAAGTCTGGGCTTTGTTTTTTCGTATCCTCAAGAGGAAGAACTGAATCGGAAACATGAGCTCATGTGTTGATTTGTACAAAACCCTCAGAAATAATACAAAAAAAATCACAAGCGTTAGCTAACGATCATCTTTTATGTTTAAAGAAAAAAACAGTCAGTCTTCAATGGAATATAGCTCCATCAATATCTATTCCAGTGAAAACGGCTCTGAAGGGGGTCCCCAAAGCTTGTCTACTAAACATGTATATTTATAAAATTGAAAGGATATTTCTATGTGTTTATTAAATGAATAATGACCACATTACAGCAGTATTCATTGATATTTGCTTGTAAATCCTTACAAATTATTTTACAGGGAATCATCATTATAAGAAGGCCCCTGTAGGATCTTCAGAAAAATATGGGGTCACATGGGGGAGTGTCTGATCTAAATGCACATTATTCAGAAATAAATTCCCTAATCTCCACAGTACGGTTTTAATGATTGCTCTGATTCAATGTTTCACCATAGATAAATATAATAATAATAATGGCTTACACTTGTATTGCACTTTTCAAGCCACAAGTTTCTCAAAGCGCTGCACTGTTGTCATTATTCGTTCACTCCATACTTGGTGGTGGTAAACTACTATTGTAGCCACAGCTGCCCTCGGGTAGACTGACGGAAGCGAGGCCGCCAGTCTGCGCAATAGGCCCCTCCGAGCACCACTGAATAATCCCTCACAATACAGTACGTTCATACAGGCAGTGTGTGAAGTGTCTTGCTCGAGGACACAACAAATGTAACTTCAAGGGCCGCTTTCTCAAAATGCACTTTCTTACACTCTTGCAACAAAATCTCCCCTTTAGTAGCGCCTACAGTCGTGTACTTGTACTGTTTTTTCAGAGTTTTTTCAATATCTCCCTCCTAACCTGAACCTCCAAAAACAAGCCTAATAACTATCGTATTCAAAAACTAAACAAAGATATCCCAAATCCCCTCTGAAAACATCTTTGTATATAATGTTTCAACACAATTTAAACTTGGTTCTATCCAGTATTCAGACTTTGTCGCCGAAATATGGCAATTTTTACACATAAAAATACTTACTAAATGATAGAAATCTTGCAGCAACATTTTTTCCCTCATATTTCTGCCAGTAAACGACAGGAAAAGTTTTGAAATTATATATTTAACATTCTTTCCCTATTCATGCGCAGTATCCTTGATGTGCAATCAAAGAACAAAAGATAATAGGGGTCATTCATCAACACTGCAAAAAGTAAAATCTTGGCAAGATATAATTTCTTAAATTAAGACAAAAAATACTTGTTTTTGACTCGCAAGTAATTTTTGCTTAAAATAAAAATGTCAGGCAAGATAATTTTGCTAGTTTTAAGGTAATTTTTACTTAATTATCGTAATTTTTACTTACTTTTTTACTACTAGGTGAAATAGTCTTTGTATTGAGTATTAACTGCTAGTTTCAAGTACTGTGAGGCTTAAAATAAGTATTTTACACATTTTAAGATGATTGACCCAAAGTTAAAGTACCTGAACTGGAATTTCATAAGATATAATTTCTTGTTTAAAGATTTTGCATGATCTAGTATTAAGATAAAAGGAAAAATATAAGTATCAAACCAAAACAGACCCAACTCTATGCTTGTATTTAGATCTGCTGTTCCAATTTCAAGTTATATTTACTAAGCAATTTTTTCTTATTTTAGTCATCAAGACCAAAAATAAGTGAATATTTCTTTGTTTTAAGAAAATAGTTCTAAATGTTACTGCTTGAAAAAAGATAACATTGCTTGTTTTTAGTCTAAAAATGCTAGTTTCAAGATTGCTGAGGGTGATATGGGGCTAGTATTTTTTTCTTATTTTTGAAAATCTTACCAAGTAAAACTTTCTTGTTCTGTTGGCAGATAATTTTGCTTGATTAAGTATTATTTTTCTTATTTTAGTATTTTTTTTTCTTATTTTTTTAAGTGGACTTTTTGCAGTGAAGACAGGTGCAAAATAGCGAGTGCAAGTTGAAAATGAAAATATGATGTTTTGTGGCCGCGTTGCACCTAATTCAATATCATATCATATTCATATATGTATAATAGTTTTAAGGCCCAATGTGCAATAAGAAACTTATAGTAAATATTCATCCAAGGAATAATAGACAGTTTTCGTGCATGTTACGACTCCAAACTTCACAGACTGGCTCACCCCTGACAGTCTATCCTACACCTCTGCCCTCTTGTTTCCCACAGCCCGTCTGACAGCCATGACTTGCGCTGCGCCGAGGCCTCTGACGGCCGCTGGAGCTGCCTCTCCAGCCGGGGCAACGTGAGCTGCTCAGAGCGCCGTGAGCCGGACGCGGGCCGACACAGCATCACCTGCCTGGACGCGCTGCACTGCCCCTACGCCGAGGAGACCCAGTTCATCCGCCTCACTGTCTATCTGAGAACCATGAGCAACGACTTCCTGGTGGAGAACTACTCAAAGCACTTTTATCTGTCAGAGATCGGTAATGCTCTCCGCGCTTTGCTTTGCCCGCTGCGCTCTCCCCTTTGACTCACGGTTGTGTATCTGCGTGTGTGTGTTTTCCTCAGTCAAACCTGACAAAGTGGAGATTCGTAAAGTGAACAGAACAACCATCGAGTGGACGTACCCGAGCTCCTGGGCCAGCCCCTACTCCTATTTCCCTCTCACTTTTCAAATCGCTCAGGTCAAAAGAAAACTAACTTGTGATGCCGTAAAAGATGAAAAGGTAAGGCAATATCAGCTGCTTCTGCTTTTCTTTAGGAGGAATGTTGACCAAATGGAACCTGGGTTGACTTAAGGGCTGACGAGGGCTGCGAGATTAATTGATATCGAATCGACATAGCAATTTTAAATACTGCAATAACCTAACCCTAAAGGCTGAGGGTTTTTTTCTGCCTCGCATCTCGCTTCAGTTTCATGAAGCTGAAATATAATGAATTAGTACTACTGCAATGTATAAAAGCAGTTTAAGAAGTATATTTTGCTGACAATACTATAGTAGGGCTGTGACAATAAACAATAATATTGGTAACCGCAATGAAAAGAAGGCACAGTTATAGTCATAATTGGCATCATCACTTAAAGCAGTGGTCTCCAACCTTTTTTACCTAGCGAGCTACTTTTACATAACAAAAATGGCAGCGAGCAATTTATACTTCAAAGAAATAATTAACTAGGCCTGTAGTACTGCCAAGATGATCATTCAACTCAATAAAAGAAAATGACAGCATTTCTGCTTTGTACTTTGCTATGTTTGGAGTTTTTTTGCTCAGAACAACAAAAATGCATCTAAAATGTGACTCATAAAGCGTGTGTAGAAATGTAGAAAGCCATTGGCGAGCTACTGGTAGCTCCTGAGCTACTGGTAGCTCCTGAGCTACTGGTTGGAGATCCCTGACTTAAAGGGACTATACTTGATTTTTTTCCTAGTGGAATGCAATTTGTTTTTCCTCCTTTCATATATTGCAAACTCAAACAACTGTGAAAATAATACTGTGCATCTAAATATAAAGCATTTATTGTCCATAATATGGTTTGGACCCTAGCATTTCTCACTAAAAAGTGACCCTGCTAGTTGTGAAATGGGCATATAAACTCAACAGGATTTTAGAAATGTGTTAGGAATTTAGGAATGTGTTTGGACCAAAACTCTCTATTTCTGTTACTCACTCCCTCTTACATTAATTGTAAGCCTATGGCTCACAGTGAGTTTTGGCTTGGTCCTTCAGTATATTGTAAAAACTAACATGAGTGATACAAATTCTTCTGTATAAAGCCTTTTTGTGTGAACTGTTAAGCTAGCTGACGTGCATTACTGTGACAATGTTGCTCTCTGAAAGTTATGAAATGTTCATGAACTTCCCGAAAATGTGCAAAACCTCATCCCTGTGAATAATATGGATGTTAAAAATATATTGAAAATGTTGTTAGGGATGAGTTTGGGGCACAAATAATAGTTCTCCCAGTTTCATCGTCAAATCAGGTCTCGGGCCTTTAAGCTGCATATGAGGACAAGAGCTCCGGCCCCACTGTGCGTGAACTTGCCTTCTGCCTTCTGCCACAGAGGGTATCTACTGGAGGTTGCACTTCGCATCTAATCCTATCTAGGCCTTGTGGAAGTAGGAGCAGCCCTGTGGCAAAGCGGTTAGCCCTCATGGCCCACAGCTAGAAGGTCCCAGGTTCCAACCCCGGGCCAGACAGGGCCTTTCTGTGTGGAGTTTGCATGTTCTTCCTGTGTTTGTGTAGGTTCCCTCTGGGTGCTCCAGGTTTCTAAACACTAAAAACATGTACAATAGATCAGGGTGAATGAGAGAGTGTCTTTGAGTGTGGGACAACAGATAGCTACAATCCAATGTTTACATAACATTGAGTGCGCACTAACAAACATAGCCTGTAAGCTCACACAAAAAGGCTTTATATAGAATATTTTCTTTCACTAATGTCAGTTTTAACAAAATACTGAAGGACAACACAAATTATATTACCACACTATTACAGAAAAAAAAAGAAAATCCTCAGCCTCGAGCCAAAAACAAAACCTTAAACAAGCACTGTCCGAACCAAAAGAACAAATACATCTGTTCATGTGCAATTATTATTAATTCATTAACCAAGTCGGACGCACAAGCACTCACATTTACAGACTAGATCACACAACTTCAAAGGTCTCATATTTTAGGGGCTTATTTTTTTTAAATTATTATTATACATTTGGAATTTAAAATACATATAATTTCTTTATTTCAGACGGAGACTGTGAACTGCACTGACAACTGCTGGTGCAAGATCAAAGGTAACACGAAGACGGTGTGCGTCCGAGCCAGGGACGCACTGACCAACGCAGAGTGGAGCCAGTGGAGCGCTGTCAGGTCAGTGCTGGCCTGGGCTGACCTCTGCTACTTTGGGCCTGAGGCGGTTTGTGTGTGTCATGCATAACACTTATTTCTTTCATATCGTTCGCAGAGTAAAGCCGAAGAAGATGCACAGAAGATCCAGAACGCCTCTGACGGCCACTTATAGCCTCTCTGAAGCCATATAATATAACTTATTATTTTTTGCTATTTATAAACATTTAAAATATGCTGTCTAACTTATATACATTTATTATAATATTTAATCATTTATTTATTTATTTAGGTTATTTTTCATGAATTAAATTGAGAAATGTCTTGGTGCAACATGTAAAAAGCATTAAATCAAGCCTGTTTTGACATTTGGGAGTTTCTTCATGCTGCGTCTGTGAGAGTGCCATCTGCGGACCGTAAACAAAACTCAAATCAAGAAATGAAACCTGCTCGGCTTTTGAGTATTATCTGACGCGCTGAAAGGTCCACGACTCCTTGCCACTCGCATGACTCTTTGCAAAGGTTATGGCCGAGACTGTGACTTGGCGTCGGAGGTTATAGTTTTCTCAATAGGAAGCGGGTTTCTTCTTCGGGCAGAGAAAGAAGCAGTCAGCGTTTACCCCATGTCCCCAACTTCCTGCTTTACTCTGGCTACTTTAGTGCCCATCATTCCACATGTTACAATGACATAGGCTTCAGTATGATCGCGTCCAATAAGGAGCTGCGATGGCTGTAGTAAAAATGAAAAAGGGGAACTGTTAAATCCCTCATAAACACACGTGGCATTTGCAATTGGCTTTATTGTCTGCCTGGGAAGTCAAACAGCCTTATTTCCTTTGATACTTCTCTATTTTTAAATGTACAAAAAGTCCACATCAATTGGACCCGGTTATGAAACTTATGTCATCTTCAATTATGGTCAAACACGCCTTCAATCCTTCTGCGTGAATAAGCAGAAGTGGGGAGTGAAATTAGCAGCATTGTGACCCGTGTTATAACCTTGACCTTTGCGTTTAGGGAAACATTAGTCATCCAACAAAGAGAAACCTCTGTCTTTTGCCACAGATACATCATGTGCTTCAGTTTGACATGTGTGCCTCTTAAGGAAAGTCTTAAGAAAGTGTTAGCAACATTTTGGGGAAAAACGAGTCACATGGATGTTTGTCCGTTCATGGGTCAGAGTGATTCAGTTATCGCTTTGGATGTTTGTCGACGCCATGCCCTGGACCTGAACATTACTAACATTACTAACATTACTAACATTACTAACATTACTAACATTACTAACATTACTAACACTGCCAACTCCTACTATTCTACTGTTTTATTTTCAAATGTAAATTATTGCTTTGTTTTGTTTAATGCTTTTGTCAGATAACTGGGTCATAGGTCTATGTAGGTTCTCAGTCGTACAGGAGTTATCCGTCGTAGGCAAAGATTCTTCAGTCTTCATGTGTACCCTGTAGTTGAAGTGTTTCGCTCTTCATCCAAAGAGCAGGAGAAGAAGGTAATGAGCAGTGATTAGGTGTGAATAGACAAAACAAAGGAGTTTTTCTCTAACCTTTTGACCAAAGAGAGATGGGACTTACAGGTGGGCTCCTCCTACTGGGCTTTATAAGGTCCTCTGGCGTCCAAGTTTGCTCAGTGCTGACGAAGCTCTTTGGAAGTGTCCTACACTTCAACTAGAATACAGATGAAGACTGAAGAATCTTTGACTATAACTGGGTCATAGGTTACTGCTGCTACTCCCGACTCCAGATATATATATTAAAAAAATCTAATATTAAAAAATTATTAAAATGCTTAAATTGCGCCCGTTTGTCAGTTTGGTGTCATCTTATAAGTGATCATTCACTGACAAACCTTTTAGAGCAGTGTTTCAGGGCCTGTACCTGATTTTATGAGGGAACATGGAGCGCAAAACATTTAAATTTATATTTGTGGTCCGAACGCATCGCTAACATTCCTAACACACTCCTAACACACTCCTAACACACTCCTAACACACTCCTAAAACACTCCTAACACACTCCTAACATCCAAATTCTTCTTCAATGGAGCAGTCAAAATGACTGCCTTTGGAAGTTCTAGGTAGAATTACCTAAATCTCCTTTTGATTTGATATTTTCTTGTAAAATATGTGAATAAGGTACAAACAGATACAGAAAAAGTCACCAGATGAGGAATACAAAAATGTATGTAGCCAGAGTAATGACATATACAAATCCTTGGTAGTTCTAGTCGTCTCAAAACTCTGGGAGTTCTAGTGTTAACTGGTTAACTCTTTTTGGTCTCAGTTGAAATTAAATTGATTTCTTTGTTAGATTTGTGTCTTGTCATTTTCAATTGAAGGTGATGTTTTATTTAGGTCCAATATTTTGCATAATACACATTGACTTATTCATTGCTACATTTACTAATGTACAAGTACTTGAGTAACCTTTTTAAATGACTGTTTTGGAAAACAGGATCTCAAGCAAATGTCACAGTTGATGCCATTCTGGCAAAAAGCTGGTGTACCAACAGCTTTCAGCTGTGACATAGAGAAACGTCTGCTGAAAGTCCATAGACAATGGCAAGGAAACTTTGAGCAGCTTGTGCAACCTCTAAAAAACCTTCTTTTTCCTTCCAAATGTTTCCCTAAATCATCTTATGGATGCCAAAACCTAATGCAGGGTTCTAATCAGGTTATCGGAAACTTTATTTTTACCATGCTTTGATGGACCACCCTAGTATTCATCATAATAAAAAACTTCTATTTAGTACACCCATAAGATCCTTTTTCATAGGTTTCTTTGGAATATGTATTGTATTGTGTTTTTAACAAGCCACTTCTTGATAAGGGCTTGTTGGAGCCGATATATGTGGAAGAAACCAGCAAAATGTTTTAAAAGATTTTATAAGCCCAGTACAATAAAGGCTTTTTACAAAATGTAAATAGAGAATTACTGACAAAAAGACAAATCTTGTGTTCTATTTTTCCTAGTTTAAATATTCTCTTTTTTCACAATCCAAGCACTCCCACTCCCGCTTTAACACTTACTTTCATACAGCTGCATATTCACAGCAGTGCTTTCAAACAGCTCTGACCTTGTCCCACCTCCACGTTGACCATGTTAATTAGGAGGCAGGAAATGAGCGGCGGGACAGATGGCTCGCGCTGTTTTCTGTGCGCTTATAGTTTACTCACTGCACAGCACCAGCATGAAAATGCCCATGCGCTCAATTGCACCCCGCGCACGCTAGATGGCAACATTGCTCCAAATTCTCCACCCTGACTTTGCGAGTGGAGCGTTTTGTCACCTGAAGGGGAAGAGGTCGCCGGCAATAATGGCAAGTACCACACTGTTTTAATCATCAAGAATTCAAGAAAAAAAGTGATGTTTTCCTCAGACATTTATTTGTGCTATTATTTATACCCTTATCTTTACGCGTATCCAGATGCAAAACGTGAATCCATTTGTTCTGTCTTTCAAATAAAGGACATTCTGTGCACTTATGCGTGTGCTTTTAAGCATTTATATCCGTCCCCTTTCATGTCGACAAGAGAGCATATTGCCAGACATAAGGCCCATTCAACGGAGCACATGTCTTGCTTTTAACAACTATCTTTACGAGTCCTCCATTCAATCAGGCCATTATTATCATCGGACCCACCTTTTGATTTACGCGAACATCTGCTGGTGGTAGGAGGCGAGTAAACAACTGTCTTTTTCTGATCACTTAACTTCAAAATATCCATTGAGTTATAACGCGGGGCGAGGGGTTTTAATGGCTGCCCCATATGTGAACACTTGAACCGGGAAACGGAGCTGATTACATTCTTGTCCGTGCGTAATATGGAGTTAGTAAATCACAGTATTTAACATGGCTGGATCAGCGGGCCCCCAACAACTGACATCTGTGTTTTTGGAAACAGTGATATTCGGGCCAAGTGAGCGAGCGTGCGTGTGTATGTGTATGTGTGTTGATACTGCCCTGTGATATAAATATATTTCACCCCATGGGGTCTCTCACTGTGTCCGCTGGCCCCCTGCACATGCCGACCGAGACAGGCAGATCAACCCCGCCGGCCACAATCAAACAAAAGTGCTGAAGGATCGCTCCGGACTTGTGCGTAAAAGACAGTTCTGGTCTCACGTTGCTTTTATTTGTCACTATTTGATGTATCAGTGTGCTCACGTGGTGGGCCCGGTCACATTCCCCCTCCCACAGCAGCAGTCATAAATAAACATATATAGACAACGACGGTATGATTGCGGGGGTGTGCTGTCCATAACCTAACCTTGACCGTTTAGGGTATTTATCAGACTCGGATGCGTAATTGGCGGGTCTTGCTCTGCATCCTGGATATAAAGGGACAAATTCAAAATAAATCTTATCCGAACAGAGCCGCAATTTATATGAATTAATGAGAATAAGGACTGAACCAAAGTGAAGCCGGTGTAAAGCAAAACAAAAAAGTGTATATGGACTGAATGAGGTCTAAACTGAACGAGACTCCAAACCGGGACTAAACCAGGACTTTCCCTGATCATGGTGTTAACAAAAAGTCACAGAATCAAAGGCTAAAGAGATGCAAGGATCTAAAAAAACATTATGTTGACGATGCCTGGACTAAAACACGAAGGTAGCCTATAAGCATTGTTTCTTGGTTGTCAAAGTAAACCACTAAATAATTAGGCTATTTATCGGAATAAAATCAGGTGTAGTCAAGAGTCATTTGCTTTGCTGGATTTTGCATAGGCCTAAAGAGTCTTATATAATTGCGTAATGCGTTTCAAGTGCGTCCCCAAGTGCGTAATTGCGCAGGGGTTAAATTGTCAGTTTAAAACGTGTGAAATATTGTTGATGAAAATCTTAATTTTTAAATGTATGTCGCCGATAAGAAAACAGCCCCCGTTTCTCCCATTTCATTGTAATTAACCATACAGGGCTCGGGGAACAGATGGCCCCTGTACAATTCAATTTGATTTAGAAAACGGCTCCGTGATGATGGGGCATGAGTATGGAGCTTCTGCAGACGTATAACAGACATATTCGGTGCATATGCGGAGCCGGTGTTCAGTTTCACGCTTCTGTGGGCTTCATGCAAATGTTTTATTTATTTATTTTGCGCCCTCCCTCCCCAGTCCCCACCTCCCCCCGCGTTGTTTGACAAAGTGCATTATTCGGGCAACGGGACAGCGCAGTTTAGCCGTAATCCTCATATTTGTGTTGGATTCTAGCTAGAGTCCCGCAAGATTCCTGTAATGCATCTAATCACAACTCGTTTCAGATCGCCGAGCTGTCGCAGAGGAGCGAGCGCAGTGGGTGCCAGGTTTTTTTTTTTCTCCCCTCTCCACTTTTGGTTATATCAGAAACTTTCTTGAGCTCCGTAATCTCGCACTGATACTCCCAATGAACACTTGCACTGCGCCCTTCGTCTGTTGTCAAACATGAGGATAATTCGCCCCCCCCGTTTAGTTTTAAATGGCATTACTGATTTATGACAATCGAGATCCGAAGCGGCGCGCGTAAGGCTCAGATATTTCCAAAGAGAGACAGACTTTTAAACTTTGCCATAAATATTTAACAGCTTTTACCTCTTTACTTTTCTCATGAGAACTATTAGGCCAACTGCTCTTATGTTGTAGATGCTTTAAACGATTTCTCATTGCTTGGGAAATTGGACATGTCATTAGTTAATGGCAGGTCCCGACAATCTACCGTTTTATTGAGTTGTACACCTTGACTCCAGTAGATTTTTATGGAGATTTTAATTTAGGATTAGCTACAGTTAATGTACAGTTTGTGTTATGCATATATCAAAAATAACATTACAGTTTGGACTTAATCAGTCGTTGTACTAATTAAACGACGAAGAACTTATTATAATCAATATTATCAATTTAAATGCACTGTAAAATAAAGTTATTTTAGTGGGAATTGTCTGCATCAGCTCTGTATCCTTTCCAATAAGCGGCATCCTTCTTTTTTTGGTCTCTTCGGGCAGGGAGTGCGCGTTAAATAATGTCCGCTCCTGAACTGATGCTTCGCGGAAAGCAATAAAGTGATGAGCGCGTTAATTGTCGACTGCAAACATATGTAAGACAGGTCCGGGGCGGGACAGCCCGGGAGAGCGTGCGTGGGACGAGGCGGGGACAGCAGCAGGCAGCGCTGGTTTGGTGGGCAGCTGATTGTCCGCGTTATTAACTGTGTGTTTGCGAGAGGCGTTCCCATTTGGCCGCGCACGCCCCGCCCACCTCACCTACTAGTTTCTCCGCTGTTTGGCATCCCAGAGATGGTCCAAAGTGATTCCTCAAGGGGGAAGGAGGTTGTTTGGAAGCCCCGTAATGTAATTGAGCGATTCATTCACAAGAGTTTTTAGAAGCAAGCTGCGCGAAGGAGCGGCGCGTTTTATCCTCGCAGTGGACTGTTTGTTGCATTTTTGTCACCTTGATCCAGAGGACCGAGCGCATCCTCTCATCTCGCTCTCATCAGCTTCACATCTTCAGCCCTTTGCCGCTTTTCCGTCTTGTTCTTCTGCTGGAGCCTATGACATGAAGCGCAGCTAACCCTGGATGCCGACAGCTCCTTCCACATGTCGCGTCTTTTTTGTTTACTTTGAGCAACACACAACACACAGTCGCGCTGCACGGCAACTTAAAGTGAAATAGACCACAGCACTTTGCTCCTGTGACAGCGCGATCAAACAGAGGAAGAGGAGGAAGAGGAAGGAGGCAGGGAACAAGGAAAGGAGGAGAGAGAGTGAGAGACTGTGCGAAGGTGCGTTTTGATGTTTGGCATCCACGACAGCATCCAGAGGAGTGGGAGTAGTATGAAAGAAGAGCCCATGGTGGCCGGGATGAACGCGGTTCGAACATGGATGCAGGGCGCCGGAGTGCTGGACGCCAACACAGCCGCCCAGAGGTGAGCCCGAGGCGGCCCCGTGCGCTCACAGATCCGTGGTGTTGTGCGTAAAGGGGAAAGTCGAGGCTAGACGCATGTGTTTCTTCCCACAGGAGTTTATGGATGATTCCCTCTGGCTTTGGCAAAATGTGCCACTATCTAAACACAACGTGCGCAAAAGTGGAGGGAAACCACAAAGCACTTTTATACAATAGCTTCGCTGAACTTCTGTGTTAATGTCAATTTGAAATGGGAGATTTTAGTAATTAGTTTTGTGGAGGGCATTTCCTCAAAGGAAAGGTTTGCATTTAATACATGTGTAACACACAAACGAGTAACTTTAAAATGAGACTCTTTATCTTTATCTGTGTACTTTTGAGTTACACAAATAGTACAAATATTTAAATAGTTACGAAATTATTTTTAAAATTGAATTACAATTTAATTTGAAAGGTTATTAAGTCAATCATTCTTATCTATTTAATTACACCTAATTAAAATATATTATAGACATTTCACAAATTGGTTTAAGTTCTTTATTTACTTGGGCCCTCGTGGCACTTGTGTCTGCAGCGGTGTGGGTCTCGCGCGGGCACACTTCGAGAAGCAGCCGCCCTCCAACCTGCGCAAGTCCAACTTCTTCCACTTTGTCCTGGCGCTGTACGACAGACAGGGCCAGCCCGTGGAGATCGAAAGAACGACTTATGTGGACTTTGTCGAGAAAGAAAAGGTGGGTGAGAGACAAAGCTTTGCGCACACGAGATGACAGTTTAACACGGCCTGTTAAGTCCCCCTGATGAATTATCCAGACGCACAGCAGGAATCACGCTTCTGTTGAGATTTCCACCATAGTCTTTGCTTATAATTGCTCCATATATTTCTCTTTTTACACGGTGCTCAGATGCCAGGTAAAGTTTTCCACCCAGCATCTGCTGCTCGCTACATTTGACTTTATTGTAATGACAGTTTGCGCAGCGTGAAGCCGCGTCCTGCTGCTCCGCCAGTGTCAGACATTTGATTTTTTTTAAACCAAACATCAATATCACTTTTGGAAATGCAATATGTATCAGCGCCTTTAACTGCGGCTAAATAAGTGTTTTATTTATATGCCCTAGCTGTGCTTATTAATATTACAAAATCATGTGTCCTTCCTCACGTGGACAGCAATTTGTGGGCTGCGCGATCATTTATTAATAATGTAAAATGAAGTGGATTGAATAAAATCAACAATATGCAAATGTTGTATAGTTTAAACCTTTTTAATGAAGTCATTACCGTGGGCCTACTTTATTCATAGTACTTACAAAAGCATAATACTGTTGACCTCATAAAATAACAATTAATAAGTAATAGCAGCGTGTCGCGTTGCGGTAAAGCCATGGGAAAATCACTATTAGTGTTTTATGTGCCACCGTTAATTATAATATAAAATGTGTGCAGTGTTGTCCTCTGAGACCTTTATTTATGACGCGGAGGCTGCTCGGCTGCACAGGACTGGACCCGGCCTCACGAGACCACGTTTTAAACTTTCATTTCACTTTTTTCAGACTGTAACCACCGCTCGCCACAGTAGCCCATATTAACTCAAAACACTTTATTCAAGTTACAAATCAATGAGCTCTTTCTTTTCTTTTCTTTTCTTTTTTTTTTTAACAACCACCAAAACGAGCTATTTGATTTATTTACACTGAAAGAGCCATGCAGTGTGTCAGTATAAAAAAAATATATATAAACTTCCAGCGTAGCTCGCAGTAAAAGTCCCACAAAGGAGTTGATGATTGGGGCTGCTGTGCGTGTTTTACCCTTGGTACTAAACCGTGCTGTTTGGTTTAATTTTCATAGGAAACGACGGGGGAAAAGACTAACAATGGGATCCATTATAGGCTGCAGCTCCTCTACAGTAACGGTGAGTCGGGCTTCCATAATTTTTTATGAAGCAATAACAAAGGCACTGAGTGAATGATCCGCCTAAACAAAGTGAGGAAACTTAGGAAATGTGCGTTTAGACGAGTCCCTCTGCTCCCCTTCAAACACTGGCACGGACAGGGCACGCTATTTACGCACACAATAGCATATTTGTTTATTATTATCATTATTATTATTGTTATTATTGTTATTATTATTATTATTATTATTATTATTATGTAGTAATAGTAGAAAATATCAGGTAAAATAATATTTAACTGTTTTTTTCTTTTTTTTTTAGATTATTGATTTATATTATACATATATTTTTAAACTTGTTTTAAAGGCCAAATTGATTGAAAAAAAAAATGAATGAGTCTAATTTTGCAAGTGATTAGCGTGTGTGCCTCTGAGTTACTGTGACCCTGTGGTATCCCCTGTGCGTGCAGGACGTCCTGTGTGTGATTTAAAACATGTTGTTACTGTCTGACATCTGTGCCTCTGCCTCAGGGATCAGGACGGAGCAGGACTTGTATGTGCGTCTCATTGACTCCATGACTAAACAGGTGAGGCCGTCACATTAAACTACATGCTCTGACCATTACACTGTGCGATTGTTTGGCGTTTGTGCGCGGCCCGCCCCTCCCTCTGCCCCCTCTGCAGGCCTCTGTCTCAGACCCTCAACTTCAGCACTACACAGGCGCGTGATAAACGAGCTGTCGTACCTGTGGAATACATTTACAGAGGCCCAGAAAAGTAGAGGACATGTGTCCCCAGTCTGCCTCTGCAGTGTTCTCTGTTTGCGGCGAGAATGTGTTTGTATGAGGTGTGTGCATGGGGAGAGACAGTGATGCATGCCAGCTCACTCTTTCAGGACCTTGACCCTCATTTCCTCAATGTGAAACAGAACAAACTATCCCAGAGTGTGTTATGGCCAATTCAATCAAACAAAAACACAGAGCAGCACATGTGGACCGTGGACACAAAGGGATTCTCCATTAGGATGAATTAGATAACCAAGAAAATATGCCTCTTCAACGCTGTTTTGATTTCCGGTGTTTTGTTTTGCCAATTGTGCCTCTAGTGCCATTGGGCTGGAGGAGAGAGCGAATGAAAGTAGGAGGGCATGAGTTAGTGAATGTGTGGGGTGATCACAGCCCTGGAGAGCATGTTGAGTGGGGTTGGAGGGGTAACCAGACTAGATTTTTGGACGCGGCGATGTAGGGACCAGATGGTGCACTATACTCAGTCTGGCAGTCCAACTGCTCACTGTACTCAGAATACAAACATACATACACGCAGGCACACATGAATGTTTTCTCTTACTGTCTCAGAACACAGCGTTCCCCGCTCACAAACTGATTCCCACGATACACACTTTTGCCAGAACGCTGCACTACTCCAGATTAAAAACACACTCCTGTTTTATCTGTCCTCTATCGGCTTCACCAAATACTTAAAAAAGTCTATATTTTTCTCTTCTCAGGCAATTGTCTATGAGGGCCAAGATAAAAACCCTGAGATGTGCCGGGTCCTGCTGACCCATGAGATCATGTGCAGGTAAGAGAAAGCGCAGCAGCCAGAGCTGTCACTTTTGAAGTGGCCATTACTCCACAGAGCAGATGAAGATAAATGTTTCCTGCACTTTGAGGTGTCTCTCCTGGTGTAAAGGGGGGAGACACAAGGCACACTACTAAATTACAATAGGAATCTTATAATTTTCTTCAAAGTGGGTTGGGGAGATGGGCCCTGGCCTATTTTTTGTGAGTATGTGCGTGTCTATGTGTAAATTCAAGTGAAAGTCTGTGTGTGTGTATCTCTCTCATGTTCAGCTAATTAGGACAAGGAAAAGCTCATTACTCAAAGCCATCCTCCTTAGTCTGTGAAATACATGCAGTTTGCTGTGTCCTGACAGTGAGCCATGTGCAAGGGGAGACCTTCTCAAATTACACATAAAATACAGATGCACTCAAATGTACTAAAGCAAGCCAAGCACTTCACAATTTCAGTCAATAAAAGCATCAACACAGCATCCCTCAGAAGGCAGCCATGTAGAAACAGATGAGGAGGTGCGTTTACACAAATGGCTAGTGGCAAACCCTAGTCACTTCCTGGTTTATCACACAAAGCAATTTAGATCACTTGTTTTCATATGCTGCAGGAAACAGTTGAGATCAGAAACCTGATCTGGCTCTCCAAGCCTTCTGTCCTGGGGGATTGAAGAAAGCAGGGGGAGGGTCAGTCTCCCCTCTCTTTTGTCTCTCCTCCCTCTGTACTCTGTACAGTAGTGCGCATGAATCAGGCGCAGGTAAAGCCAACGCTCAAACTCAGATGAGCAGAAAGGAACCGTAGGCGCAATGGCACTTTTGGGGAAACAGGAGGGGTTTACATCAACACAATGTAACGTGCGGCAGTCAAATGATTCAGAAAAGACTCGTCACATCAGTATGCAACCCCCTTCTACCCAGAATGCACTACTCCCCAGGTCCAGTGGGACCACTCTGTGACCCACTTCTGAGAGAGAAAGAGCTGTAGAGAGAGGCGGGATAGAGGGAGGGGACGAGCACAGAGGAAAATAGAGAACATAAGATGTCTGGTGTGTGATGTCTGACAGAAATGGAGCTAACCTGAGCCCTGGAGGCTAATTCAAGTTTGTGTTCAAGCTCACAGCTTTAACTCCTTGCCAAAAACTTTTCCCCAAATCACCTCGCTGATCTCTGCTACAGCAGTCCAAGAGCTGTAGCCTTACTCCAACAAGTCAATGCTGAATCCAGCCTGTGTTCTTAAACTTCTCAAAATCCCACGCCCTTTTAGCCCCTGGATCTGTGCTGTTTGCTCTGATGCTTTCACTCTTTCTACTGCCTTGCATCTAACTCTCCTTCCTCATGTCTTACCTGGCCACTGCAGTCGCTGCTGTGATAAGAAGAGCTGTGGCAACAGGAATGAGACGCCATCAGACCCGGTCATCATCGACAGGTAAGACAGCCCTAACCTTTGACCCCAGGTCACATGATGCATCGCTACCGTTGGGAACATAAACACAGACTGTACTGAGGAAACATGATGATGCTTCGAGGTTTGGCAAATGTTTCAGGCAAGTGTTAAGATATCAACACCCAAAAAATGATAGCCACAGTCATTGTAAATTGTGATCAACCAAAAGAAAAACACATTCTGATGATGAAGTCTCACAAAGCCTGTGTGGGATTAAACAAAAAGACAGAAAATCTTCACCAAGATCTTGAGCTCCGTATCCAAATCATACAAGCTGCCCCGTATTAAACATTACTGTACACATACTTACATTTGTCTATATTTGTACATAAAACATAAATCTCTATAGTTTTCCTCTCCCACTTTACAGCATCACTTACAAAACCTGCCCAAAACATTTGCGATACCACAGAATCTATTGAAATTGTAGCCAAAAAAAAAACAAACAAACTAACTAACCATAATCCTTTGCAAATGTGAGAATCAGTGGTGGATATTATTTTAGCAGTTTTGTGTTAAGTGAAGAAGCAATCTGGGGCTTCGAGTGTGGTCAGAAAGCTGTCGTTGCGGTTGGCCTGATGGCTTGGCTGATGAGTAGTTAGGGTTACGGCTGCAGCCCCGTGAATCAATCTCACTTCTTTCAACTTATTTGCAGTTTTGCCCCCCCCCCGATGGCGTTTTCAGTACTTTCTTTGAGCGCTTGTGTCATAAACTACCGCTGACTGATGCAGAGGCCCAGCTAGATTTACACAGAGTCAAATAAAATGAAAGGCCTGCAGATTTACGATGGGACGGTGCAGTGTGTGTGGTGAACATGTGCTGTGAGAGGGATTATTTGTTTATACTTGTGCACATGCACGTCCCGTGAAGACTTTCACTCCGTCAAACGGGTCAGAGTCCAATGTTTTCTGGGTTTTGGAAAGAGCGGCAGACTTTGGCTGTGCATGGGCTTCACTCATATGACTTTTTTTTGCTGCTTTAAAGGCATCAAGTTAATTTAACGATGAACTAATGGAGAGTTTAAATGTTAAGTAACTCAATTTAGTGTTCAACCAGTATAGGGATCCAGGAACCAAGTTGTTCCTGGACCGGGCGGCACGGTAACAAGGTCCCGGGTTGGATTCTTTTCTGTGTGGTGCGTGCATGTCCTCCCCGTGTCTGCGTAGGTTTCCTCCAGGTGCTCCGGTTTCCCCACCACTAAAAACATGTACAATAGATCAGGATGAATTAGAGTGAGAGCGTGAATGGTTGCAGAACGGTGCAGAATGGCAGAGAAGAGGGAATGGTTTGAAATCCTCAAAATGTTACTGTGATGGTGACATTCAGGTGTCAGTTATCTTCCGGATGAAGCAGAGCCACAGGTTTAGGTGAATTTAGTTGAATATAAAGAATAAAATCCCCTTACATGAGTACACTGAAGGCTATGTTTTTGAAGTATTTTGTCAGGTGGAAATGACATCGCCAAATATATGGTTATCGCAATTTTATCTTATCAGTGCATAAATAACATGGTCCTCATTTTTCATGACCCAAGTATAAGCAGACTTCAGACAAAACTTTCAAATTATAAATATATTTTCAGTGTTTATTGACAAACTATATCTACATTTACTTTTACATTTACTTTACGTTTTTGTGCTCATCGTTTCCATGCACATTTTAAGAGGCCTATTTCATGCCAGCGTGAATGAATCAAAGCCACATTTGGTTGGTTTCATGAAAATATTTTGATTTAGAGATTTTGTTACGTCATATGGCGACATCTTTTGCCATTTTTGAACTTTTTTCTCAAACTTGCCCAGCGTGATTTAGTCAATGTCCGAGTTTCTTGCCGTTTTTCCCTTGCGCTATTTCACACTTTCCCGGTCACCTTTCTTTCCAAACTAACACAAGGCTCTAATAGAGTCCGTATAGCTCAGACTTCGTGCTCCCAGATTTGGTTCTCATTTGAGTGTATTTATGTGAGTGTTAATGAGGCAGTGACCTGTGCTATCTGATGAACACAGCTGTCCTGTTCGCGCGGCTGCTCTGTCAAAAGCTGCTCTTTTTATACCTGTATATGTGACTGTGTGTGCGATTGTGAGCTGCATGTGTGTGTGCGTGTATGTGTGTGTGTGTGCGTATGTGTGTGTGTGCCACCCTGGTTCCGCTCCACTGAAGCGGAAGGCCTCACCTCAGCGCTCCCCGAGACAGCTGCACCCTCCACGTGGCCTTTAGACAACATGCCTGCCCATCACTCTCTGCGTGGGCCACTTCTCGCCGCCTCTCCTCGCTGGCTGCATATACTTGTTGAGTTTCTCATCGGTGCACATTTCTTACATCGACTTCCTTCTGCTTTAAAGTTGAACTGCTGATTTTACTACAGCTGCCGCCGCCCAATCTATAGTGCCCCTAACCTCGCTACCCGCCCGGCGCCGCGTTGTTTCTTGGGTTTTCTTTCTTAGTCGGTAGCGCTTTTGGCGGTGCAACACAACAACGGTGATTCCCAAAGTGGGGGTTGGGGCCCTCCAGGGGGGTCGTGAGGCACTGAATGGGGGTCCCAAGATCATTTCAAGACACACAAAATATTTAGTAGAATTCTTTTTTTGTTTTTTCTGAATGGTGTTCATCTTGTCTTTGAGTTGCTTTACTGTTTAAGTTTCTTCTCTATCAGACAATAAGGTAAATGATGTGTTATTCATTTACCTGAACATGTTTCTGATGCTTCATGACACTTCTGAAGAAGATGGCAGTACTGCTTTCGAAACATGTTCAGGTAAATGAATGACACATCGCTTACCTTACTGTCTGATATAGGAGAAACTTAAACAGTAGTATAGGAGAATTCTTAATTCAAAACAGTATATATTTTGTCCCCTTAGAATGATAAGGATCTACCTGCACTCTGATTGGTTTGGAGACATTTAGGTAGTTGCGGCCACTCTTAGAACATGATGGAATGTTTTTGCTAAAAAGAAATCTACCAAAAATTGAATAGTGTACAGAATGGGTCCAGAAACAAGAATATGTGAATAACTCATTTTCAACTCAATGACAGAATCGTCTAAGGCGGGGGTGCCCAAAGTATTTTACGCGGAGGGCCAAAATGGAAAAGTATTAGCGAGCAAAGGGCCAAACACAATACAGTTTTTACATGAGCAAATTGAACCAGATCTATGATTAAAGGGTCACATTACCGAGACTATTTCCAATAATGAGTTAAAGAGGGGCCAAAAAGTTTAAACGGAAAGACAAT
>OMNZ01044350.1:69410-93459 GCA_900303255.1 Lesueurigobius sanzi | reverse complement strand
TGACACATCGCTTACCTTACTGTCTGATATAGGAGAAACTTAAACAGTAGTATAGGAGAATTCTTAATTCAAAACAGTATATATTTTGTCCCCTTAGAATGATAAGGATCTAGCTGCACTCTGATTGATTCGGAGATGTTTAGGTAGTTGCGGCCACTCTTAGAACATGATGGAATGTTTTTGCTAAAAAGAAATCTACCAAAAATTGAATAGTGTACAGAATGGGTCCAGAAACAAGAATGTGTGAATAAATCATTTTCAACAGAAATGTCAGACAGAATCGTCTAAGGCGGGGGTGCCCAAAGTATTTTACGCGGAGGGCCAAAATGGAAAAGTATTAGCGAGCAAAGGGCCAAACACAATACTGTTTTTACATGAGGAAAAAACAAATTCAACCAGATCTATGATTAAACACCCTTTAATAACTGTGCTATTGTCATTAGTAACTAGTAACAGTCTATTCAGTTACATTAATCAAAGTACACTGCAAAAACTCACCAAAAGTGAACATTTCTGGATTTTGTGACTTGCCAAGTAAAAAATGTCAATAGAAAAATTAAATGTATTTCCTATTTTTTAAGTGCAAAAGATATTTACTCTTATTTGATGTACTTTTTTTTTCTTATTCTAAATGCAAAAAGACAAATACATGTATTTACCTGCCCAAATCAAGGTCAAATTATCTTCTTTCAAGAACATTTTTTTTTGCACTGTAGATCTCAAGGGCCAAATGAAATCCTTTGGAGGGCTGAATTTGGCCCCCGGGCCCCACTTTGGGCACCACTGGTCTAAGGGGATGATTTGTGAATAAAGGTCAAATTGCAAAGTTAATGGTATAATTCCTATAATTAGACCAGGTTTTAAAAGATTTGCTGCTTGATATTATAAGCAACGACACGTTTGTGGGGGGTCGTGGACTCTACAATACAGTAATAGCAAAGTACTAGCATGGTAATAACATGGTAATAACATGGCACTTGGAAGTGTAATAACAATATTTTCATGGAAACAACTCCCATGCAATTATTATCTAATCATGGGTATCAGTTGCATGACTTTTTCCTGTTATGAAAGCCATTATTCGAACAACACCGCTTTGAATTGTTCATTGGTAATTTTGCATCACTTGACCAAACATGATGAGGTTGCATGTATGGACGTGGTTTATGGTCCAGGTCCACAATATCTAGGATTTGTGCATGCTTTTACTCACTGCAAATGGATTGACTACCTACTGTACCTACTTGAAACTACACACAGTTATTCACAATCAAATAAAAATCCCAATTCGAAAGGTCGCAATCCCAAAGTAGGTAATTACTGAGGAAGTACAAAATCCTTCGCAAAAAACTAAATATCAATCAAATTATAAATATATTATACGAAATTATATACGAAATATCATAACATGTTTAAAATACACACGATTGCTGGACTAGTTCAGAAGTTCATATTTCAGTTTTCTCCCACGTTTGGCATAAGCTCTCAGTCGTCCACTAATGTTAATGCTCCTGGACATGATTCAAACGCCACTTTGAACAGAATTTTATTTCACTTCAAAAAAAAATAAATATATATATAATTAGCTTTTTTTTCAAAAATGAGGCAGCTCCAGTTGAAACCTATGGATACACTGCAAAAAATGATATCTTGATACGTTTAAATGACTGGAATTATGTATATTTGACTTGACTTGACTTGTCAAGTACAAAAATCTGCCAATATAATAAGACATTTTGCATATAAAATAAGAAAAATCTACTTATTTGCAGTAAAATTACATTTATTATCAAATTTTAAGTGCAATACATGTTACTTTCTCATTTTAACTGCCAAAATACTTGTTCCATTGGCAAATAATTTTACTTCTGATCGATTTTGAGCTCCCTTCCCGCAGTGTGTGGGGCACTGAAAGCTCTGACTCGTACCACACTGCTCGACCTCGCCATAACTTTCCCCCCATTACTGCCGTCTTTCAGCGGCTTCGCTCTGCCCGACTCGGCGACTTGTTCCCACAGGCTGACGTCTGACGCAGCTTCCCCACTCGGAGCAGCTTGTTGTGGCCGCGCTCTCGTCGGTATTCCCCTGGCGCCTAATGGCTCAGGTGTGAGGGCAGCATTAACGAACAACAAATTAGAACAAGGGGGAGGTGAAAACAACAGCAGCAATATCAGTGTTTTCCTCTCCGGCGAGCGCTCGTTCTGGACAGCAAAATAGGTCACGGGGAGAGGGATGAGAGTGACTGCGTATTGGGCCTGCGAGTTTCGAAGTGCAAGGAGGAAGGTGGAGGAGGAGGAGGAGGAGGAGGAGGAGAACAAGCTTTCAGACACTACAGATGCATGACCAGGAGTTGCATAACTAACTTCTACTTTTTCATTATTCTGTGTCATTTTGAGATATGGGGCTGCACAAAAACATGCAAGTGCCTCTCTTGTTTTGCTGAAAAGAAAACCGAAGAACCAAGGCACTCCTCCCACATTTTAATTCTCTATTTACATGTTCTCATTGTACTGGGCTAATACATATCTTCTCCAACAAGGCTTTTTTACATCTTGAAAAAGGCTATGTTGGACCCGATACGCGCGGAAGAAACCAGCAACAAGATTTTACAATAAAGGCTTTCTAGGAAACGTAAATAGAGAATTAAAATGTGGGAGGAGTGCCTTGGTTCTTCGGTTTTCTTTTCAGCAAAACAAGAGAGTCACTGTTTTATGTTTTGGTAGAGTCCCATATCTCAAAATTACAGAGAATAATGAAAAAGTAGAAGGCCGTTATGCAACTCCAACGCCAAAGAGCACCTTCCCCCAAAAAGCTACTTTTGTGGTACTGACTTCCAGAGCAGTTTCTCTCCTATTTCTTTTGCTGATTTGCTTGTAGCTCGACAGAAAAAGCACACAGCGGAATGTAATTCCAGAAATAGGTACATTTGTCGTTGATTTGAGTAAGCAAGGTCAAGGAATCTGCCAGTGGGGTAGGTTTTTACACATGAATTAAGAACAATAACATCCCACCACATTCAAAATTAGATGAAAGAAGCAAATATTCTTAATTTGAGTCATTTTAACTGATGAAGACTTTGTTTTTGCTGTGGATTCATCCTTAATCTTCAGCCTGATCTTGAAAATAAAAAGGCACAGTTGCACGATAGCGCCAGTGCCGAGTTTAGATATCCTTTGCGTCTGTAGTTTTTATTTAGTCCTCTACTTCTTTTTCAGTATTCATAAACACTGCCACGTCCTCCTTTGTTCAGAACCCTTCCCAAACCTCCTGCCCGGGACGCTTGCTCTGTATTGGCCGATTGCTCATTTACAGGCAATATTTCCCTGGCAGTTGTAATAATCAGGGATCCATAAACAAACAAACAAAGTGCGAGGGGCTGAAACTGACTCAATTATCACAACCCCCCCCCCCTCCTTCAAATTCATAAAGAAATCGCATCAGCCGCCCCTCTCCACCCTTGAAGTTATTTAGTTCGTTAAACAAGGCCTCGTTAGCCCGCCGCTGTTTCGCCGAGATGATTAGATTTTACAGGCCTAATTAGCCGGGCTAGCTCTAACTCTTCTGGAAGAGTAATGGGTCTGATTGCCTAATTAGCTCTCTCTCGTTAAGAAGGGGAAGAAACAGGCCACTGCAGCAAAACCGCAGGAATGAGCAAAAATAAAGTCGAGCTAATGAGAAACTTATTTGATTGTTAGGAGAACAAATCTGGTACAGTGCGGATCAGCGGCGCTCTGGGTGCCGGTTTATCTCGCCTCGCGTCGGAGCGGAGAGAGAGAGAGAGAGAGAGCGAGAGAGAGAGAGAGAGAGAGAGAGAGAGAGAGAGAGAGAGAGAGAGAGAGAGAGAGCGAGAGAGAGAGAGAGAGAGAGAGAGGGGGAGGGGGGGGTGTGGGGGGGGGTGGGGGGGGGGGGGGGGGGTGGGGGGTGGAGAGAGAGAGAGAGAGAGAGAGAGAGAGAGAGAGAGAGAGGAATTTGTTTGGGCATGACGCGTCTACAAGGAGCAATGTGATGCGCACATTTCGGCGAGAAAGAGTGTTTATTCTGGGACTAAACGATGATAACAGAAAACACTTGCTCGGAGCTTTGGTTGAATGAAACCGCGCAAGCTGCCGGGCTGGTTCCAGCATCTGCCTTAACTTAACTGCTTTTACAGAATGTATGCGCTAAAGGCAGAGATTTAGACTGATCAACTCTAGGAACTTTGAAGACCAATGGAGGACTTAGGTTTAAAGGCACTATACCTGCATTTTTGTATTACAAACAATGAAAGTGGGAGCAAGTAAATTCAAATGATAGTTGTGGTCCAAACACATTCCTAACTTCCCCAATGTATTGCTAAAATCCCATTTCGTCACAGAGATGGGTTTATGCACATACACATAATTAGCGGGGTCACTTTGTTTGGTCACTGTCACAGAAATGCCAGAAAGGAAGCCTGTAAACTCATGAAATTGATACAAAATGCTTAATATTTAGATGCCCACTTTTATTTCCACAAATATCTGAGCTTACAATATACTAAAGGAGGACTAAACAAATTCCATTCCTCTTCTAGGTAAAAATCAGGCATACTTGGCCCCAGTGGCATCCTCAGACAGAAACCACACCTATGTCATGCGAATGAAGCTGGGCGATTGGCCAGGGCAGGACCATAGATAGGTGTTAACAGCCTTAGAACGAAGCCCAGGTTAAGATAAGATGAGATAGTTCTTTATTGATCTCACAATGGAGAAATGTACGTGTTACAACAGCTCTTAAGATAGGATCACACAGGGGGGTGCAAAAAGTCAGGAAATGTGCCATCAAGAAGAAAATAGTTTGCAAACAGTAATAATAATACTGGAATAGGATGAAAAGAATTTAAAAGACTAATAATGATAAATAGGTTGAATCAATAGGAAGGTAACGAGCAGTTATTTCCAACCGTTAGAACCAAGAGAGGTGGGACTCAGAGGTTAACTCCTCCAACTGGTTTCCATCTTCAAAACCCATGAGCGTGTCAATTCTGGTCAATTTGTACACAATATGAACATGAATATGGTTAGCACGTCTTAAACAGCGCCATAGCCTTGATCAGAGGTTCTCAGACTTTTCACACCAACACCCAGCATACTGTATTTGAATATCGTGATAACTATATTATTGCGATACTTAAATAAACTGTTGGAATATGTTTTTTTCAGGAAATTGTGTCAAAAGAAGACTCCAAAAACAGTAAATCAGAATCAAACCAAGGCCAAGAGAGTGTTGGCAAAAAATGGAAAACCAGACAATTGCCACACTTAAAATGCATAACTAACCCACCACTGGCCTAGATCAAACTGCATAACCACCAAATGACATTTATTTTATTACAAATGTGCAAAAACTCACAACTAACTGAAGCGGGTAAAATGATTAAGTGGCAGTGAGCATACAAGTAAACATCAAGCCCTGAGTTTAACTAAATTTCACAACATAACCCTGTCTCTTCCAGAAGCTCCTTATACTCTCCCTCTGCACCGTTTAACACATGGTTTAAGTTGAAGGATTCAATCCCTCCTCATCCCTCTTTTTAATTTCTCTTTGCTAAGATTATATTTACAACCATGGGAAACAACAGGCTCGGCAGTTTCCATTGTCTAAACCACACTCACAAGACGAACGTCTCCTTTTCCCCCTGATCCATCTCTAATATGGTCAATCAGTTTTGAAAGTAATCACTTGTATTTGATCTACAGCAAAACATCCCTGCACCATAGTATTTGAATTCATCTGTGTGCAAGTCTGAGTACTTTTGATTCATTCATTGATAATTGACTGAGAGTTTGTGGCTGTATGCCTGTCCAGTATGTGACCATCCTCACGTGCACTGGTACCCTTAACATGAATACTATGAAGGAAATTCAACTATTGCAATGGTTTCTAGCATCTTTTCACAATCCCAGGAGCTTTCAGGATCGTTTATTTGCTCTGATCAGCTGGAGCATGCCTTAAGCCTTTTGGATGCTCAGATTTATGAACGTGTGCGTGTGTGTGTGTGTGTGTGTGTGTTTGACAGTGGGCAGGGTGGGTCTGTGAAAGGTGAGAGCTTCCGCGCTCCTCTCGGTGTCTCCCTCAGGGGAACACACAGTGGGATAATATGAGGGGAGCCCTTAACCCTACACTTCCACTTACAGCCTTCTCCATTGCTCCTGGTGACTCTGGGGTTAATCATATGCAGACTCAGCTCCTCAGTCTATCATCTGCTTGGATGGGCCCCAAATCGCGAACACATTTCCCTCTCTCTGGCCCTGTGCATGTCTCAGCGGTGCGGTTTACCATAGGGTTCCTCAGTGGGATTCTCCGATGCAGCGGTTTTCAAACTGTGGTCCAGGTGTCATCGGCGGTATCCGTGCATCTTCTGGTGGGTTTCAGAAGTGTCCAGCACGCGATTTCTTAAACTTTCTTTTAACTTTTTCCTAGTCTAGTCTTTCCACATCCATGGTTTCTTCAGTTCTGGTTTGAAACTGAATTTGAAGCTTGTATGGACTCATATTTAGTCTTGGTTTGGTTTCTGTTTTGATCATAATTAAAGCCACACTGTGTAACTCTTCGTTTACCAAATAAACAAAATAATACATCATTTATTTCAAAATACCTAAAAATAAAACATGTCTTTGCTGTGAGTGGGCTCGGCTCTGCTCCAATCTGAATCGTAGCTTTGCTAGGAGTGGGACACGGCCAACTCGTCTCCATGGAGATGTTGCTGCTTTACTTTGACTGCAGGTAGCCAAACATTTGGTTTAAATACAATGAATTATTTTGAAATCCCACTGTAAAAGTAGGAAATTTAGAAAATATGTTTATGCCTTGAGTTGTACAAGTTTAGCTGCTCTGGTGCCAAAGCTGCATAAAAGCTGGAATGTTCGGCAAGGTGGTTTAAGTCACACATGTTTTACTGATTTGACATTTTGTTGGTTCTAGCCCAGATTCTAGAGCAGGGGGGCCCAAAGTGGGGCCAGCGGACCAAATTCGGCCCTCCAAGGGGTTTCATTTGGCCCTCGAGATGGTGCTTAAGCTGCCCACACGCTAGATGATTTTTAGCCAGATTTTTAGTCTATCTGAGTCTGAGGAAGCATGGCTCAATAAAAACTGATATGTGGTGGGACTCTTCATGTGTCCTCATGCCGGTGTGTGTGGTCTGTGCACAGATTTTAAATCTCAAAAGATAGAAAATCCTGTAGTGTTTGGGCAGCTTTAGATTTGTAAAGTATCTTCTTTGATTAATATGTGACTGAATAGACTGTCAATAGTATCTAAGGACACCAACACAGCATGGCCTAGTCAATAGCACAGTCATTAAAGATTATTTAATCTGTAATTAATAGATCTGTTTGCATTTGGTCTTTCTACATGATAAACAGTATTGCGTTTTGCCCTTTGGCTGTGAATTTTGGCCCTCCATAGCCTATTTTGGCCCTTCATGGAAAAAACTTTGGGCACCCCTGTTCCAGCGTACTTTACTTGCTGTGCCTAGTTTAACACAACCACATTCATGACTCCCTGCGTTGCCCATGCCCATGTAGCTGAGTGTTAATCTCTCTCACTGGTCTCTCTGCGGGGGGTTTGGATGTCCCCGCGGCCTCATGTGTCCTCTCTGGCCCTGTCCCACCTGTGCTCCCCTGGCTCTGCTCCTGCTCGTCCCGCTCCGCTAGGCCTGCCGCGGGGACTCCCACCGGCCCGGGGACAGCCTCTCCTCCGGGGCCCTCGCAGACTCTGCAGCCGGAGATAAGGATCCACTCCACCGTATATCCCACGATGCACCTCTTTCATTCCAGCCACAACGCAGGAAGTGGTATTGGTGTCAAGTTTACACGATGTTATTTCAGGTTTTATTGCCGTTTTGGGCCTAAAGCTTGCGTGTTTGTGTTTGCCCACACTCCGGCGGCCCGCTGCTGTTGATGTGTGCCATTTCCTCGCGTGTGTCGATGCCGGTGCAGAGCGTTGATGCTGGTGATTTTCCCAGGAGTGTGTGTGTGCGTGTTGATAGAGGCCATTTCCTGGAGAGTGCGAGCTTGTGTGTGCGGGTCTTGAGTGAAGAATGTCAGGCAGGAAGTGCTCCTCCCGGGGAGAATGATGTCATGGACCACCGTTTCCTGTTCTGTGCATTCAAACAGACCTCAGGAGCTACTTAGCACATGCGGACCAGTATCATGGCCTAATGGCTTTGGGTGTCCACTTTTTCTTCGTTAGTCCTGGAGAGTGAGCAGCCCGTGGGACCCGAGGCTGGAGTTCCCACTGACGCTGATTAAAAGCAGACAAAATACTTGACTTGGTTTTGCAAGTATTACAAGATGTTAAATGTTGCACAGTAAAAGTGCTGTGGTTCTCAACGTTGAGTACCACCTCACCTCAACTTACCAGACCTATCAAGATCAAATCATGTCTAAACTGGGTCTAAAATAAACCAAGATTGGACTAAATTATGTCAAAATTAGGGCGTAAATAAAGTCGAAACCAGGAAAAAAACACCTAAAGAAGCTAAAGTACCACCAATGGTACAATATTATATGTATTTATTTGGAATATTTCATAGGGACAGACACAAAAAATATATCATCACCTACAGGGTTCCCACTCATTACTTGAAGTTATTCCCCATGTCATTCCCAGGATTTTCCATGACATTTAAAACTGCAAAAATACACAACATTGTGATTACATTTCCTGGTCCTCTCCGTCTTCCTGACTCACCATCGCCCCCTGTGGATGCGATTTAACAATGGCTAAAGCCTATAGCTTTTTGGTCTGAAGAGATTCAAGCTCAGACAAGTAAAGCGTTTTCTTGGGAACATGGTAAAATGGGGGGTTCGGGAGTCCTCCCCTGGGAACATTTTGAAGTAGAAGATATTTTTTTCCTGTCTTCTGGAGCAGAATGAGCTCGTCTTTAGTCTGGTGTGGTGGGCAAAGTATGGCTTACATTTATTTTAGACAGAAAAGCAAAGGGAGGAGAAATATTTCATGTTTTTCCTGGACTTTTGACATTTTATTGTCATTTCCCATGTGCTTTCCATGACTAGAAAAAAGGCAGGTAGTTTTCCAGGTTTTCAAAGAGTGGGAACCCTGACCTATTATTTGCTTTAAAGTTTTGATTGCTTGTTGTTTTTTACATTGACCTGGGCATTGGCGGCACAAGCTATCTATTCAGTAGCTTTGACACATGTGTGATTGCATTTTATGGCTTAATAAACAATGTTTGCCAAGTTTTTAATTTCCAGAGCCTTCTTGGCAGGCTCGTTGTTGGCATGTGTGTGTTTTGGGCCCCTATTGTTCTACTGTTTATGGTCCACACTCGGTCCAGACTGTTCTTATATTTTCCGTGCTGCATGTCACTTTATAGCTTGTTTACTGCTCCATATTAACTACAGCCCGCCCCCTCCCAATCCAGCGGGGAACCCCTTATTGTTTTGGTTGTTATGTTTGGATGCACTTCCTGGGGTGAGAGGTCATCTGTTGCCTTGGCTGGGCTAACGTGCGCTAGTGAATAATGTATGTCATTGACTTTATGTCAGCACAGCCAGCCCCCCAAGCCGAGCCCACCCATGTTTAATTCATCTCTCTCATTTGTGTGTGTGCGGGGTGTGTGTGTGTGTGTGTGTGTGTGTGTGTGTGTGTGTGTGTGTCATTTAGAGCCCCAGTCTGCACCTGTCCAGCCATTAGCCCTCTGCTCATTTGCATTTGATGCTAATGTGGTTTACTGGCACCAGCGTCCGTCCCCTTCGTTTAGTTTCACTTTCATATGGCTGTTACTGAGAAGCGACAAACACTTGTACAGTATGTGCTCGCTCTGTCGCCGTGTGACACATTTATCCAGACCTGGGGCCGGCACAAAGAGGGAGTGTGTACATTTGAAAGTGTCCGAATCCAAACGCATTCATGACTTTCTAAACATTTTTCATAGGGTTTGAGTTTATAAGCACATTTCACAACTAGTAGTAGCAATACTGTCACGATAATGTAAACAACAACAACAACTAGCCTGCTAGTTTACTCAACAAAACATGTATTGATAAAAAAGACTGAAGGATAAAACATTTTATTCGACTACTATGAAAAATCTGGTATTCTAACAAATATAAACTACATGATTTTTTGGCTTCATAGTGAGTTATAGAGTAATGAATCGCAAATTGTGAGCTCTACACCCGTCCTTAGTGACCCCTAGTCATGTATGCCTGACTGGTCGAAATGCAGACCGGCTTTTGACCCTTTTACTACAGCCCTAACCCTATCTGACTGTTGTAAACTTTTCTTGCACAATCTCAGTCCTCCATCACTATTGCCTCTCCATTTCACTCATATCCTGTATTTCTGGCAGCTTCTCTCACATCGCATGCTTCACCTGGTGTTCTCCACCAATGGGACTCGCACACCTGCTCAAACTGTACTTTTCTCTGGCCTGTATCTTGTCTCTTTTGGATAGTGATTTCTTTGTTGATGCGCTGCTTCCTCCATGCTGCTGTGTCTGTGGGGCTCCAGCTGCCTCAGATGTGGAGACAGCCCTGGCCCAGAGCAGGCTGTGTGCGTTTGAACAGCGCTGAGGGGCAGAGCGCAGTTTGCTGGCTCATCGATATGCAGGCTCAACTCCCCCCCCTGAGGTGCTTGGCTGCTTTGCAACTTTGCCACACACACACATACACACATACACACTCACATTCAATACATGGATATTCAATTGGACATAAGAGGTGGTCAGTAATGAAGAAAATGCACTTCAAATATTAGTATTAATCAATTTCTGAATAGTGTATGTTAGATGCTGTTTGATTCGGGACATCAATATTCTTACTATTTTAAATGTAAACTTTTTCAAATTAAACAGATAGAAAGCTTTCTTTGTTCCTTAATTTGACAAATGTTTGGAAGAATATTATTTAAAATTCATTTAGAGGTTTCAGAAATGTACAAAATTGGATTTAAAGGCAGTATAGCTGATTTTTTTCCCCTTCTGGTGGAATGAAATTTGTTTTGCCTTTTTTTTAGTACATTGTAAACTCAGACATTTGTGGGAATAATATGTATATCTAAATATAAAGCTTTTTTGTCAATTTCATGAGTTTATAGGCTATATTTCTTCAATTATTGTAACAGTGACCCTACAAAGTTTAGTTTATTTGATTTATTTGGGACAATGTACAGGAGCATTAATCAAAGTCGTATGAAAAGTTACTTTGTACCAGACTTTAGCTCTTGGAGCTAATTTCCATCTGCAGTCCCTGAGACACACAACAACTTACAAAACAATGCAGTTCATAAAATGTACACAGCGCTATATACATTTCATTAAAAGGTACATTTAGTCAAAGGCAGATAAAATTTTCCTGCACCCTTCCATTCTCATATGATCTAGTTTGGTCTTGTTTAAGTGTTTTTTTGTTTCTTTTTTTAATGCTGACATGTTTGTGTTCTTAGAAAATGGTGTAGAAGATTACATTTTTCAAGTCTGTGCATATTTTCAGTTCAGTTGGAAGTTTGGGCCATTCTGTGATTGTTCTATATGAGAATCCTGATCGTCCTAATGCGGTTTTTCGTTTCGGTATCGCACATTGTCCATTGACTGTTGACCTTGCAAGTTGTGAAATGTGCTTATGAACTCGTCTCTATGGAGAAATGGGATTTTAGAAATGTGTGAGGAAAGTTAGTAATCTGTTTGGATCACAAACCTATCAATTTAATTTAGTCGCTTCTTTTTTCATTATTTGTAAGTGGAAAAATCAGGTATAGTGTATATAATGTAATTAAATTAGGGGTTTTAGTCATATGACTTTGTCTCCCCCTTTTATGGACTCCATATTATACTAGGCAAAGATTCTTCAGCCTTCATCTGTACTCTGTAGTTGAAGTGTAGGACACTTCAACTACAGAGTAGGGATGAAGACTGAATAATCTTTGCCTATGATGGACAACTCCTGTACGACTGACAACCTACACAGACGGTCCATATTATACTATATTACACTTTTGACCAAGACAAGATAAAGCAGTATATGAATTGAAACCCTTGAATACACAAGCAAATAAAAAAAAAAACTCAAGTGCTCACTCTTGATATACTACACCAGGGGTCTCCAACCTTTTATATGCAGTGAGCTACTTTTACGCAACAAAAATGGCAGTGAGCTACTTGCTTAGAATAAACACATGTAACCTTCTTTTTCCTAGTAGTGGAACGGACATTTTGTTGCCTGTTTCATAGTTTGTAATATAAAACAAAACAGGTATAGTGCCTTTAGAATTCAACACCATTCAAAGATGTTACTTCAACACTAGTTAACAAAATGACTTGAGTTTCCTCTTTATTATATACAATAATTACCTAAAAGTATGTTTGATATTTGGAAAGAATAAGAGATATCATACATGTAGAAATGTAGAAATCCTTTGGCGAGCTACTGGTTGGAGATCCCTGTACTGCACTACAGTTACAATCCTTTTTCTTTAGTTTGAAGTTTCAAATCTCTTTTTGAATAGCTGAGCAGCCCGCCACCTGCCACCGTGGGGGCTGTGCACACTACAGTGGCCTCATGCACAGTCATAAGGATCCATA
The DNA here is from genome assembly GCA_900303255.1 of Lesueurigobius sanzi. Lineage (NCBI taxonomy): Eukaryota > Metazoa > Chordata > Actinopteri > Gobiiformes > Gobiidae > Lesueurigobius > Lesueurigobius sanzi. The sequence continues at coordinate 80,894 of OMNZ01044350.1, read as the reverse complement.
CAGTGTGAGAATAAATGCACGCGTGTTCCATGCGGCCCCCCTCTGACCCGCCACTGCGTGCATCTGTTTGCTTGTGTTGGTTTTCCCTGCGGTGCCCCCCCCGCTCCGCACTCCCTCCCCCCTCCCCGCGGCTGGAGGAGAGAGCGCTCCCGGGGGACGGCCAGCTGAGTTGATTGACAGCTGGGAGTTTGGAGGTCGAGGAACCTTTAAAAGAGCGCTGCCTATCCCTCTGTCAACTGGACCTTCCACTCCTCACCCCAACAACTGCCTCGCTTTCATTTACAAACACTGTCAACGAAATCGCAAGGCCTTTTATTTGCCCGTTCCCTCATTTCAAATAATAATTTTAGCCATGTTATCTGCCAAGGAAATAATGCTCTCCAGAAAGCATTTTAACGTCTTACCCCAAGGAAACATTGTGTGGGTATTTTATTGTTTTTGTTTTAATTCTTTCCCCTATAAACCAAACAGAGCTGCCATCACGCTTTATTGGTAGTTAAGTTAATGCTCCCCAGCTGAATGCAGGTAACAACCAGTTTATTAAGGTTGTGCTTCTCAAGCTGCGGGGAGTGCACTGCTGACTCTCACAGTCATTCTGTGACTTCTTTTTAAAGGTCAAGCCTTGGCTTTCATGGAGCTTAAGCTAAATCCACTTTCTTCAGCTTCATTCTCTTTGTTCATTTTTTGGGGGGTCTTGTATTAGTCCTGCATATTTAGTCTGTAATTCTTGAACCAGGCTGTTTTAGCTTCAGGTCAGACTCTGGCTTCATCCTGGTGAGATCATTAGCTATAATTCTTGTGATAACTGTTTTGGTTCTTGTTCATTTCAGCTTAATTTTGTACTCACTTGTTCTCAGTTTATGTAGGTTCTCAGTCGTACAGGAGTTGTCCATCGTAGGCAAAATATCTTCAGTCTTCATCTGTACTCTATAGTTGAAGTGTAGTGTCCTGAACAGATGAAGACTGAAGAATCTTTGCTGTTGAACAGACTTAGAAGTTAGCCCAGGGTGAGACAATAGAGAGGTAACAAGCCATTTTAGATGTTCTCTTACTTTTAGCACCAAGAGAGGAGAGACTTAGAGGTAACTCCTTCTTCTGGTTTACTCTTAAGAGACCCACGGCGTGTTCAAGTCGTTATTAAGCTGATGACGATCTTTGGAATGAGATCGAAATGTCCTTCAACTACAGAGTACGGATGAAGACTGAAGAATTTTTGCCTTGCTCAATTGTTCTCATTATCTAGGCTCCATTTGTATTGTTTTGTTAATATATTCTTTGGTGTTTTTGCTGCACTTTTGGTCCACAGAATGCACGATAAAGCAGACAAGTTTATTTGCGAAAACAGATAGAAGAGCAGCTTTTCTTCTTTCCATCGGCGCGCATTTAATGCAAGTGATCAATAAGGAGTTCATTTTTGCATTGCATCAAAATAGATCTGACCATTAAGTACACAGCAGCACACTTTCCCCCAATGGCACTTATCTGCTCTCGCCAATGAACTCCTCGACATATTCTGAGGGGACACATCGTCTTGAAAGTCAGATCACTGCATTAAAAAGTCGATCCCCGGTCATCCTCATAAAGGGGAAAAGTGCTGGTCATCTTGACACAACATGACTTTCTCTAAATAGTGCTGTTGTAGCTCTATTTTCTGCTGCTTTGTCATTACTGCGAGACATCCTCCGCTTGACCTGGCCCTCCGCTTTGGCTGCCACCCCAGTCTTTGTGTGTCAATGTTTGCTCTGTCCCGGAATGAAGGGGTTTAGTTGGCCAGAGCTGACCCAAATGAGTAGCGTCCCAGTCCGGCTCGAGCTATTTAAGACCTCTTTCTGGTGTGGAAATTGCAGGGCACCGAGATAAGGATAGAAAAGGGCATTAAACTTAAGATATATTTATCATCTGAAGGTTCTTATGTACCGTATATCTCGGCGTGTGGCAGCGTGAGGAAGGAGTAGCGTTTTCCAGGATTCCGTCCGTGACGCGCCCTAGAAGATGCGCTCAATTTGCTTTCCAAATGAGGCGTGAAGAGCGCTGATGTGTGCCCCTCTGTGTGCGATGCTATACGTTTGTGTGTGTGTAAAAAGAAGGGCTTTGTTTTCCCTGGCTCTGACGTGTGGGGACAGTCTTTTCCTCCGACTTAAGTGCTCCGCTGCACCGCTGTGTCCCGCTCATAATTGAATAGACACCGGTTTGTCCCGGGACGCCCCTCCCAGCAGCCCCAGCGTGAGCCCCCAGTGCGGAGACACGTAGCACGCCGCATACACCTCTGCCATCATTCACTGTTTACTAACAACTCGCAGCACGTCCCACGCTGTTGCGCTGTGTGTGTCTGTCTAATGACGGGTTATAGCTCCGATGCAAAGTGAACGACTGACATCAGCAATTTACCATTTGAACTTGTCAGACCTTTCCCTCGGAGGGCTTAATCAATCTCTATTCTAATGCACAATGGCAGTAAATCCTAAGTGCATAGACAGAAAATAATGCCTCACACCTATGCAGCGCCTCTGAAGATACACAACGCTTTCCTCTTTACTATCCATGCTCAAGAGTGTGCTGGGACAGACTGATGGAAGTATGGCTGCCAATCTGCACCAGAGACCTCTGCAACCAGTCACTCACACCTACTGTAAACAAGCCAAATTCAAACAGAGGCAAGGATATATACTGTATAGGCATTGGTTAGTGAAAGGACCTAAATGAAATAATACATATAATTTGATATACAATACAGTACCACCGCTGGAGAAAATAAAGTGTGCATTTTGTCATAAAATATGTGACAGCACATTTACTTAGAACATCTGAAAATTTTGTTTTGTTGAAGGACTGTGAAACCAGCTGCATCTAGCCTAAGAGACATTCCTCTCTTCGCAAAATCTATGGTAATTGAGATATAATATAGTTGCATCAGTACATAAGAAAGATCTACCACTGGCAGTATTTTTTCTACTTATTTTTTTTTAAACATCTCATTACACATACAATTACATAATAAATCTAAATGTAATATATATGTATGTACAATTTTTGGTCATTTTTCACATGAATATGAATGATAACACAAAAACTACTTAAATGTCCCTGATCTAACGTTTACATGACCTTCAACAACTGCCAGGAAAATTGTTCAGGAGCAAAGAAAAACTCACTTCGGCTGAAATACAGGACCCTCTGACAAAATTGGACTCTCGCTGTTAATGTTTCAAGAGCAAAATATGTAAACTTTTGATCGGGGACATTTGGCTAGTTGAAAAGCATAAATAAACAGTTTTTTTGACTGAATAAATGACTTCATGCAACCACTAACCATGAGTGACATAAAGGTTTTTGTGGTATAAATATTCTATGAAATGTATAAGTTTACATACCCTGACATTCTGCCAGTGTATGTAAACTTTTGAGCACTACTATATATACGTATATATGCAACTGACTCTCCTCCAAGACAAATTTCTCCTTCGGGAGACAAATAAAATGAAACCTGAATCCTATACTGTTTTACGTGCTCAAAGTATGATCAAATATTCTGAATTTAAGTAATTTTACTTATCTTACTTTTGTTTTGCTGTGTGTAAGTCTGTGTGACAAAGGAAGGGTTGGCTTAATCACATCGATTCATCTAGTGTTTAATTATCATCACATGCATTGCATGTCAAGACAACTCCATGGGTTGATGGCTTTGTTTTTGATAGAATTTCATAGTAAAACCCAATCCATGAAAAAAGCTGCATAGATTTTGTGACAACTTGTATGCACCTCCCCCCAATGGTGACTTTTCTCACCACCACTTCCTACGCTCGCACGTAAACAGAATCCTTTCACCTCGTAGCTCAAAACCTGGATCCCCTCCTCATTTTCTTTCCATCATTTTTCAACACCGTGACATAATCTCTCAGTCTGATGTGTCACTTCCTACACCCGTTTCCACTGCTGGCTCTGCACCCCCAGCCGGCTGTCCCAGGATGTGTGCGCAGGTGTGCAGGATGAGCACCGCTGACCCGCCCCGCTGCGACGCTACCAGATGCATTCGGCTGTCGATTGTTTTACATGAGTCTGTCCAGGAAGAATGGATCGCTGGTGGGGACGCGGCGAGGCCCAGGGCTCTCAGTTTCACACAGTACAATGAGAGGAAAACCTGGCCCGCACATGGGGGGGGGCTGTATTGTGATACTTCTGCTGGGATTTTGCAACAAAGAGAGGCATTGATTCAACACTATTGTGCTGTTAATCTTACAACTTGGGTTTTGATTTTAAGATGTCCTCTGCTTTTGACCCATCGAGCTCTCGATCTTGATCTAGCTGGATGATAAGCTTATTGTGCTGATTGTTTTGGGATGATCGGGGAAACTGAAGTGACTGGGAAACCACACAAAGTCGGGGAAGAACATGCAAAGTAGGCCTCACAAAAAGGTCTGGCAATCGAACCTGGGACTAGGGATGTCACGATTTGAAATCTTGGAGTCACGATTATTGAGGGAGAAAGTATTGCGATTTTACGATTACTCACCATTATCGATATTAAGGAAGAAAATACAGAGAGTTTCTCAAAATTTGAAGATAAGGTACTTTATTGATCTCACAATGGAGACTTCCTCTTAAGATAGCATCACACAGGGGGGTGCAAAAAAGTCAGGAAAATGTGCCATCAAAGAAGAAAGTTTGCAAACAGGTAATAATAATACTAAAGTAAAATAAAACTAAAATAAATAGACCACACACACACTTAAGGACAGACATGAGGACACACATACACACACATGAGGAGTCCCACCACAGATCATGCCATGAGAGAAAGTTTTTATTGACCTCCTCAGACTAAAAATCTGGCTAAGAATCCTCTAGTGTGTGTCCAGCTTTAGCATAATACCAATAAAAACTGTATAGACATCTCTTATGTACACTGGATAAAAAACGAAGATAAACTCTAGAGGAAGAATATCCAGAATATCCAGAATATCCGAGTACCGGTACTGTTGTTGTTGTAGTTGAAAACCCATTGAACATTTAGCCTATATATAAAATATATATAGATTTTTTTAAATAGCTAATTTCCTTATGCATGCTTTGGTTTTTACCGTGACATGGTTCTTTTAGGACTCTTCCTTTGGCGACGTTCTGCCATTATCAGGTAAAATGGATAAGATGGATTTTCTCTCTGCACATTGGATTATTTACCTGACTTTGTGTGTTTTTGGTGGATTTAACACTGGACGTCATTACGAGCTGCGGCTCATGAGAAACTATTTACCTTGAGTCTTAACACTCTCACCTACCATGAACTTTTATGATCGCGGTAAATCTTATACCTGGGACCTTCGCACTATGAGGCATCAGCCACCAACAGCCTTTGATGAGTTTGACTAGAGCTTACTCCAACAATCTAGAAGTCTTAGGCGAGATGCACCCTAGACACACAGAGATACCATTCTATTTCACATATCAATTCATCTATAGTTCATTACCTATTTATTAATGCTTTACTACTGCTGCACAGAGGTGTGTGTTTCATCATGTTCCCACCAGTTTCCACACACTTTCCTCGCAAGGTATTAATTAGAATCCCGTGCGTATAATCTTGGCATACCATTATTTCCGAGCTCAACTTTTCTTTTTTTTCCCGAATCAGCTCTTCCACATTCACATTACAAGCTGCGTGACATTGAGCTTGACTAATTCCCCGAGACAAAAGCGCGAAAACTTCAAGGCGCCATCTTTTCTGTAATTAAAACGTAAAGCTGAGACGTCAACGCGCAGACAATTACGGTCAAGCGTGTAGTCCGATCAAAGGGGGAGACATATCCGACAATTTTTAATAATAAATCCTTCTTTGCGTTGCATTAATCACCAACAAACGAGACCCGGGAATGTGTCACTGTTCCCGCATCAAAAAAAAAACCTGGCAAAAGCATTGATTTAAAGGGACTTTGTTTGCGTTTATGTAACGGATGAGACAGAGTAAGGCGTGGGCAATGGATACTTTGTTGTCGAGGCGCGCCGCAGCCTTTTATGCGCGTTGTTTGTTTGTTTGTTTACAAGGTGGCTTGACCCCGCTGCTAGGAATGCTCGCCCCGCTTCCTTCTCTCCAGCTGCTTGTGATTCGCACCATCCACACATCTAACTTTTTTTTTTCCCTCTTCTCCACCTTTTATATCCTTGCCGTCTACCCTCTTTGGTCCGCCCACTCGTAACTTCCAGATTTAACTCTTAAGATTTTTTATTTTTTCCCCCCCCGTCTTGGTTAATCACATTCGAAGTCTTCCCCGCGTTCGCTTTTCCTCGGCGGCGGGAGCATGTCTTTTTCAGGAGGAGGACTAATTATCTGGTGTTATTGGCTCCTGCAACACACGGGAGCCGGTGATTTACATGCGGTGACATTCAGTTCAAACACACACGGGCCCTCGCAACCTTTTTCTGGAAAACAATTAACAACGTTGTCTCTCTCTCTCTCGCTTTCTCTCTCTCTCTCTCTCTCTCGCGCCTGTCTTTCCGCTGTTCTCGTGTAACCCGTTTGTTCTGCTGCCTCCGCCGCTTCCTCGCCTCCTCGCGGCTATTGTCTTCGCACCAGCTCAAGACAATTTACCGCTAAAGACCGCGCCGGGCGAAATTGTCGCAGAGTGATTGCCTTCCCGTTAATTGGCAGTTATTCTTCCCAGAGTGGATAACTTTACTTGACTGTGGCGGTGGCTAATGGCGGCGTTTAACAGGGCTATATGTAATTTTGACGCGTAAAATTAAGCGCAATCAATCAGCCGCGGGAGGAGAGGTGCGCGGAAAAGTGCCCAAACGCATGGGATGACAAATGGCGCGCCGCTCGTTGTGTAAAATGTGAGCTTTTGTGTCGCTTACCTTTATGTGGTAACTCAATCACTTGTATCACATTTGGCAGGAAAGCAGGCTGTCGAGGTAAAGGAATTACAAGATGACAGCATTTTTACTTTAGGTTTCAGGTTGGTTCATAGTCACTTAGTCCGGATTAGGGCTAGGTGTTTCTTGTATGTTCTTCCGGTGCCTGTGTAGGTGTCAACAATACAAACCAATTGGAATTCAAATAATGAATTTCAACCTATAGGCCAAATAGACTGTATGTTATAACGGACTAACTGTTCCTGAAGATCTAAGGAAGTGTGGGAAAATGGCATTGGAAGTTCCTCGCTCTAATGGACTTACCATCTGTAAGTCATTATTGGACAAGCTTGCCATTCTTACATCCATGTGCTCATCTTAACACTGTTTTCATTACACGATGTTCATTTCTTGCCTTATTCCAAATGAAGAAGCTGGCTGCAACACCTGAGCCAAACTGCTAGCATGACTGAGCTTCATTTAGCCTGCGCTGAATACTATACAACGAAAAGGTTAGCGCCCCCTTTTAGGTGAAACCAGAGAGTCCATTGAGATGAATGGGGAAACATCAACTGAGATCTTCACATAATAACATTTTATGCCTTTATACAGTATATTTGTCTAATATAAAAGGGAAGCAAATGAAGAGATTTGTTGCTGTGTAGAGAATTCACAGAGAGGATAGTTTTAAAGTGGGCTAAAGTTAGCAGGACGTTAGCAGGTTAGCAGACATCAATATGAACTGTTTAGCTGCCCATATAGTGACAATTTGATCAAATATATATATTTTTTTAATGATAAAATCCACGGTTGTAGCAGTTTGCTTATAAAACTGAGTCATTTTGCAGCTTTTTATGTTTCAATATTGCTTAGTTTTTTTTTACCTATTGAAGTCCGAACCTGCTAACTTCCTGCTAACTTTAGCCCACTTTAAAACATGAACTGTCCTCTCTGTGAATTCTCCTCAACAACAAATCTTTACATCATTTGCTTCCCTTTAATATTAGACACATATCACACATAAAATGTTATTTTTCAGACGTAAATGTGAAGATCTCAGCCGATGTTTCCCCATTAATCTCAATGGACACTGCCTCTGGTTTCACCTAGAAAGGGGCGTTAACCATTTCATTGCTCCCGTCTATGGGGGAAGCCTATGTCCATTGTTAGTTCACAGTCTACGGTTGCAATAAATTTGGTCAGGTAGGGCATTGAGGGTCAGTATTAAGCCAAATCAACAACTTCATTGATGATTCTAGAAGGAACAGTAAAGCAGAAAGTTGAAATGAACATTTTTACAAAGCCTGCGCGTTGGAAATGTTGAATCACATCTGGCACAATCTATTACTTGACACTTAATTGACTTTACTAATCAGCAATAGAAGGGGGAACTTGGATTTTGCAGTGACCCCCAACTTGTTTCTAGTTTTCACAAACCCTTCCGTAAATAATGAATTTCTATGCGCACTCCACAACTTTCAGACTATGAGAACAGCGTTTACTATCATGACAACACTGATAACTCCCAGCACATCAGCTCATACTTCTGGACTCGCAATCGATGAAAATGCTTCTTAGCATGATGTTTTTTATTTATTTTTCCCCACAGATTCTAGCTAAATTTGATATCAAGCCAGGCATTACGATCGTGATGTATTTTTGGCTTACCATCAAAGGCGTCCCAACCTTTACGATAGCTATTTCTAAACATTTCAAAGTCCACATCCTACAGATCGCTCCTTTAAATGTGTCGCTCAGAGCCACCTCGCCTTGTTTTCTTCCCTGACCCCGGGTAAATTCTTCTATATAGTCACACGGGCAGACATATAGGCCACACGCGCCTTCAAACACAAAGACAAACTTACGAGGCGCGCCGTTAATGAAGCGCGTCTCTCTCCTGTCATGGCCGCCCGTGTTAGCATGACAAGATGTTTACACACACAATCACGCCCGCCTGCCTCTGATGTGGGCGCAGATGAAAGCGAGACGAGAGGCGCAGGAGTGAGGCAGAGAGATCCAGGACTACTTCTTTCCCCCGTTTTTGACAAGAGGACAGTTGCGACGGTACCCCGCAGAGATCCGCAAAATCACACGGACGGTGATGATATTCCGAGTGTTCCCCGCGATAAGTCACCTTCATGTGTTGTTCGCGGCGATGAGGGATGATAATGAGGTCAGCGACTTTTAAGACTCTGTAATTAGTTTAATATCGTAAAAAAGCAGTGGTTGTCAACTGGTGGGTCGGGAATCGGGATCCAAAAATGAGTCACACACTGACAAAAAGTGATATCTAAATTAGCTTGAATTCAGAATGTATAATTGCACGGCCAGTGTGTACAGTACATTCAATTCAATTCAAGTTTGTATAGCACATCTAAAAACATCTTCAGTTGACCAACATTAAAACACAATCACATACAAATAACATGTAAAATAGAAAAAAACAAGGTACACTCTAGCTTGTGTTGAAGGCCAAGCAGAAGAGGTGTGTTTTAGTCTACACTTGTGCCTCCCTTACACAGCCAAAGATCTCTTGTGGCCCCCGATGAGAAGAATTCACGCTACTTAAAAGAAAATCAAGGAATAAAATGTCTTGGTTTTCCAATGGTTTTCCCTTAATTTTACACTAACAATACCAGGAGACAATGATGATACATTAAATTAGATTGTGCATAAACAAATTCATATAAATTGCAATATGAACTCAATTACAATATGAATGGGAACCAGTGGTCTAGACTTAAACTGTCCTACAGACTGAGAGCACCTGACAGACAGGGGAAGATTGTTCCATAGTCTGGGCGCTGTCACAGACAAGGCTCTATCTCCTCTGGTCTTTAGCCTGGCTTTAGGGACAACTAACAGGAGCTGGTCAGCTGACCTCAGGGCTCTGGAAGGAGTACAGTACATCAGGGGTTTTCAGCAGGTGGTCCGTGGCCCCCTGGTGGTCCGTGGCAGTACTGCTGGTGGTCCGTGACTTGCTGTCCAGTTTAACTACTAAAAATAAACTAGGGCTGCTGCATATTGATATTCATGAATATCAAGTTAATATATGTCTTTTAATAACTCTACTTATGTTATTTTAAACATTTGAGAACACAAAGCATTGTAAAATAAAGTATATAGCCCTCTTTTATACAAAAAAATAGGCCTATATTGCCCACACGCAAACACAGTGGGCCGCAGACTACTGCTTAGTCTGAATGGTGGTCCCTGGGGCAGAACCAGTTGAAAACCCCTGCAGTACATGTATACGTGAATATATATATTTTTCCTGTTATGGTCTGCACTTTGAGGACTTTTCTCCTGTCAAAGTCTTAATTAGACAATTCATGTGGACAAAAGTCCTCATGTTGTATTACTGTGAAATGCATATTGTAAACTACAGGAAAACAGGGTAGGCACTAGGGGTGTGACAAAATATTGATTTTCCGATATATCGCGATATTTTGCGGCACGATACAATACCAATGCTTTTTATGCTAATATCAATACTTTTGATGACGTCCTGCATATTAATTAACAACGGCATGAATATTAATGAGGCTGCAGTGCTTTCACAGTAAACAGAGGCCCGTAATGGTCAATAACACAGTCAGGACAGTAGAAAGCAGCACCACCATTTTAAGAACTTGGACCAAACACTATCACACAATTAAATAACTTATCTTATCACAAAATATCGCAATACTGTTTGTTGGAAAATCAATTGTCACACCCTTACTTGCTTTGATCATGAGGATTTTAATCTGTATCTCTTTGAAACTCTTCAAGCCAGCACTGAGACATACAAACTCAAATTGCCACACACTAAGGGAAGGAAAAGGACATTCTTTTGCACAAATCACCCAAAGCCCTTCACAGGGAACAATTATTCATTCAATCAATCCATACTGGGTTGTCGTATGTACAGTATAGCCACAACAGCCCTGAGGTAGACTGGGGGAAGAGCGTCTGCCAATCTGTGCCAACCGACCACCAAACACTCACATACAAGGAGAAAGATTCGCTGAGGCGCTGAACTAGAAGGCAAGTAAAATAAGATTACAACTGGACACACAAAAGCCGCCTAAAGAAATCTAAATGAAGAAAAATCCACATTCTGATCTGAATTAGTGCGCACACGTCTTAAAACCAAGTCATTCCACATTAAAGTCCAAGCAATTTCTTGACATTTCATATTGTGTGTCATCTAATAGCTGTTTTTGAAGAGCTGTTCCTGAAATAAGACGTCCCTGGAAAGGCAGTCGAAAAGGAAAAACACCGAGAATTCAGATCAATAACATTTGCACAAAAAGTGGGGAGGAAAAAATCTCTAGATCTATCTATGGATTTTTTTTTTTCTCTTAGACTGAGGACTTCTTTGAACTTAGCCACATCCTCCAATCTCGGGGAAAACAATTAGATCCCGCGCCTCCCCTTGTCCCGCAGTGTAGATTACAAATGAGCAAAGCAGGCATTTATCACATTACTACAAACATTTATTAAAGCCGGTTCCCCTGTAAAGCTGCAGAGATAACAGTGGGTAATTGCAGAGACTGGCTCTATTAGTTAAGTATGCCTAATGTCACTGCCTCCGAGCATTAATGGACGTGGTAGTATTATGTTGGTAGCACTCGTTACCACCCCTCTCCCCCC
>OMNZ01044350.1:43334-65830 GCA_900303255.1 Lesueurigobius sanzi | reverse complement strand
AGAGGGGGGGGGGGGGGGGGGGGGGGGGGGGGGGGGGGGGGGGGGGGGGGGGGGGGGGGGGGGGGGGGGGGGGGGGGGGGGGGGGGGGGGGGGCGACAGAGAAACAGAGAGATGGGGGCAGAGAGAGGGAGAAAGAAAGAAAGAAATATAGAAGATAGAGATAAAAAGAGAAATAGATAATATAGAGTGAGAGAGAGAGATTAAGAGAGAGGGAGACAGAGAGAAAGAAAGAAAGTGAGAGAGAAAGAAAAAAGAGAGAAATAGAGAAAAGAAAGAGAAAGGAAGAGAGAAAGAAATAGAGAAGAGAGAGAAACAGAGAGAGAAAGGAAGAGAGAGACGATAGAAAAAGAGAAACAGAGAGATGGGGGAAGAGAGAGAGAAAGAAATGAAGGAGAACGAGAGAGAAAGAGAGAGAGGAAGAGCGAGCGAGAGAGAGGAAGACAGAAAAAGAGAGAAATAGAGAAGATAGAGAAAGATAAATAGAGAAGAGAGAGGAAGGAAGAGAGAGAAAGGCAGAGAGAAAGATATAGAGAAGAGAGAGAAAGAGAGAGAGAGAAAGGAAAAGAGAGAGAAGATATAAAAAGAGAAACAGGGAGATGGGGAGGAGAGAGAGACAGAGACAGAGAGAGAGAAGATAGCTAAAGAGACACAGAGAGATGGGGCAGAGGAGAGAGAGAGGAAGAAAGGAAGAAAGAAAGAGGGAGGGAGAGAAAGAAAGAGAGAGATGAGGTGACGGGACAGGGTGAGAGTATGTCTTTGGTCAGTAGTGTGTAGTGTGGGGGGTGCATGGGGGCATCTGCTGAGGTTGTATAAAACATTGCTTGCAGCATACACAAATGTGCAAACGTATCCCATATGTGTCTAACCCCCCACTACCCCCAATCTCTCTCTCTTTCCCTCTCTCTCTCTCTCTCTCTCTCTGTGTTTCCCTCGCTCTCTCTTTACTCGTGAGCGTGTTGCCAGCTGAATGACAGGTCCGTATTGATCGGTGGGAGGCCTCGGTGTCATTAGAGCCAGTATGGACCAGCAGGCACACGTGGAGGTCAGGGCACCGCGTTTCTCTCGGCGAGGGTGTGTGTGTGTGTGTGTGTGTGTGTGTGTGTGTGTGTGCGTGTGTGTGTGTGTGTGTGCGGGGACGACCAAGCGTTCAGTAGTGACAGGCTCAAGCCATTGAAAGAAAATCAATCGTGTCATAAGAGGAAGGTTTCCTCCAGCCGCCTCCCTCTCCTCACTCTCTCATCTTTTCTCCCCTCTGAGCCGGGACATCAGCTTCAGAGTCATACTTTTAGCACTTTTTTCCCTCCCGCTAGATTGGGTTCACGTTTGGAGAATTTGATGATGTCAATATTTTAAGCGAAGGGCAGGGGTAGTTTTTTAAAGAAATCTCCAAACAGAAAAGTCACGACTGTTTCCCTTTACAGCATAGGATTTGGTTGGACTACAGCATCTGAGGGCAGGGTTCAAGGGACAAAGAATCCAATGTGCTGCTTGCTACTTCAATTCCCCTTCTAATAACCTTACATTGTGCATAATATTATCAAAATAAAATCATTTTGACTATGAACGTAGTGGAAGAATATGAATATGGGCCTGTATTCATGTTTTGAAGTACTCTACCAATTGTCTCCCAAGAATTGTATAATATTATTCCTGCAACTACGCAATACCGTAAGTCTACTACTTATATGACAGGGACAGCGTTGTTGGTTCGGGTTTGGGCTCCGACAATGTGCTGGAAGTCTTCACCCCCTTTCACCCTGAACAGTCCTGTCGGAAAAAGCCTTCGGGCCCAAAAAAAGTCACACCTAATAACCCTGGACCGTGCCTTACAATAATTCTTGAGTAATTTAAGTTTACAATCTTACCACCTTAATCTTAAGTTCACATTGCTACCACTTTTCCACACTATCGGGAGAAAGAGTCACGGCCCGAGCAATTACCGAGTCGCGAACCATAAGTTAGACCAACACATCCGCGGAATCAATTCTCATCTGATATCATCATAATTTATGGACTCTCAAGAACGTTTTGATGCCACATGAACACGATCCATTAATTCTCCGCGCTAACAGTCCTCGCTGGGTCAATATCGGGGTTGCGTGATCAATTGTAAGGGTTGTCCCGGCAAAGAGGAGCTATTAGGGACGGCGCTAAACCGGGATCGGGCCTCATTACGATAAAGCGAGGGAGATGCTTGCCCGGATAAAGGCAGTGACCCCCAACCCAATTAACTGTTAAGAGCTTTGCAAAGTTTAAGAGAAGTTTTTAATATTCCACTTGATTCCGTTCGCAAACTGTCCTTCGGTTATTTATTATTGATGTTCGCACGTACAAGCTGGCGCACGCGGGGCAAGCATCCACCTGTTCTCCTCTGCTTTTGCGCCTGAGGGGACTGGGATGGTAGATAACAGTTTGAGTGGGCCTGCTGCAAAACACTAATCAGAGCTAACACTGCCTAATTAGCAGAGAGTCCGTTGATTGGCTTACAGCAATAATTAACACAGGTGAGAATAATGAGATCCCCATAGACCTGTTTGGGCCGTGTGCGATTTGTGTGCGCATATAAAGTGTGTGTGTGTCTGTGTGTGTGTGTGTGTGGAGGGGAGGAGGATGTTATTATGCAGTCCTGGGTCCCCTGTGACTCTCCAGAGGCAGAGCGAAGAATCAAACTCATTACTGAAACCAGGCCAACCTGTGTTAGGTGCTCCGCTTTCCCACACCCAGAGAATTAGCCGCAGCCAAGAAACAAGACACACCTCCCGTCGATCTGAGTATCCCCGCGCTTTGTCTTCATCCTTCACTCGAGTCTCTCCTTCTACAATACCCCCCCCACCGTTCCCGTCTTCGCCCCGTTCCCCACTGAACGTTTGCGTTTGAGGAATCTCACCGTGAGCTGAACCTGCGCAGATAAAACGCAGACGAGGGGCACCTCCGGCTCGCGAGTCTCTCCGGTGGTCCGCATCACTCTTTTATCCCCCCCCCCTTTTCTGCATATGTCTGTTGTTTTACCTTCAAAACGGGCAAAGGAGTAGCGTGCGAACTCCACTCGGGGAAGGCCCAGTTCGGCAGGAGGGTTGTGAGGTGTCGGCACTAACCGCTGCGCCATCGCGTTGCCCGTTGTTGCATTGCAAGACCAAGTTCACAAACAATATCTTAGTTCAAATTAAGCAAGACTCAAATTAAGAATCCATCCAACCATCTTCTTCCACTCATCCGTTGCCAAGTCGCGGGATCACACTGCACCAGTCCCTTATGGCTCCTCCTGCAGGTAGGGGGTGCAAAGGAGGACGGCCTCACGACACTCCACCTCTGAGCGACGTAACTAGGCCTGGGTATCCATTCAAATTTCCCAAATCGATTCGATTCACTTTGATTTTCAAGTAAGGATATCACACAGTACCAATTTTACTTGGATATGGTAGACATTCTCAGAAGAACTAATATTTTTTTAGTATTATTCCACTCACATGCTTCTATAAACTTAAAATTCTATAAACCTGACCTTCTATGTGCCATCTGTGTTTATTCTCCATATTTTTTGCATCTTTTAGAAAACAAAAATATATATTTTTTGCACCAAATGTTACCCCATTGCTCATGCTCATTATGACTCCAGACTTTTGCCCTCCAGGTTCTATTTAAACACAGAGGCACAAAAAACAAAACAAGTTTTACCCAGTACCGTTTTGAATCCCTGAGTGACTGTGTAAAGTGCAGAGTCAGCAGTTTTGTAAAGCCTTTTTGGACACAGATTTTCAACGCGGCTTCACACCGCCCCCCAGAGGCCTAGAAGAACATGGCTGGGCTCATTTTAAAGCCTGAACCCCCCCTCTTGTCTCTAGGACATTTTGCAGAGATATTTGCTGAAGTCGTGACTTTAGCAGTAAAAATATCAATTTACGTTTTTTTATCGATATCAGGCTGTTCAAAGGAAAATCGATTGAAAAAAAACCAGCAAAATTAAGAATATTAGGCCTAATTTTAGTCATTGTGAGCTGCCAAGTCAAAAATCTGACAGTGGAACAATATTTTTGCACGACAATAAGAAAAAAAACATCTTATTTCAAGTAAATTGACATGTATAATCTAATTTTAAGAGCAATGAGATGTATTTTCTTAATTTAAATGCAGTACTTGCCCCAAACATACGTAAAGATGTATTTTTCCTCATTTCTAGATTCAATAGTTAGTCAGTTTCTTCCCTGCTTTTATTCAAATAGACTTGAGGAACTTTAAAATATACATATGGACGACATGACAGTGTGACCTGTGTGCTGCAGCTATTTGCTTGCATTACGTTGACAAATACTCCAGAACACAGATGGGACGTATATATGACCTCAACACAGTCCCGGAGGTGCCTCCATCTCTCATATCACGCCATTAAATCGTCACGCGTCTCCTCTACTTCCAAACTTACTGTCGACCACGTTCGGTCCAATTCTTGTCTGGGGAAATAATGAGAACGAGTGCGAGATCGGAGACAAAGAAATAAAAAGCGGAGAGTGTTTTGCCGAGAGAGTGGCCGTCGTTCATCAGTCTGAAGCAGCATGGTGTCCTCCATCTCCATCTTCCCTGGTTATTTTTACCAAAGAGCCGCGTCTTTGATCACGGCAACATCACAGAGGAGGAGACAGGCGCGCAGTCACCGAGAGGGGGTTAATATCGGAACACAATTGACGGCTTGTCACTTTTAGCTCCCAGGCTGAGTAGTTAGCTGCGGCTCGAGGAGGGGCAGCGCGCACCTTCAAGAGCTTTTGTTGTGCTAAATAAATAACATGCGAACGTGTAGATTGGTGTTTTCCTAGCGAGCGCGGCCACGTCTGGGATGTATTTTTCATGTCAAGGCGGTTTAGAGGGGTTTAGCGGCGCGGGATGCATGGTAATGAATTTAACCTTGCCTCAAATGTAAACAGACAGATATACGCGGGTTTAAGTAGTGTTCACCTGACCGAAGGCAAGTGAAGCGGGAGCCCTTGATACATCCTATCGGTTAGGCTTAAAAACTCGATAAACAGTGACGGAAGCAAGTCAGCGGCGCAATCTAGATTAGGGCTAAACAAAATATTGCGAAAAATGTCATATTGTAGTATTATGTGATGCAATATTCGTATCACAAGAAGCCACAATACAGTATTTTGCAAAGTCACGGAAGTCTTCCACCTGAACAAGATTTACGTAACCTAAAACAAAACAAAAATCATGAAATAAAAGTGGAAAAGTTCAGTTATAGGTGCAATTTTCCTACTTTAGTTCCATTTTAGCCTTGTTTTCATCCTGATTTAGTGGTTTTGAAGTTTTAATATTGTTATTGCAATATTGCGCACCCATATCGCAAGTTTTTTCAACAGTTGTACTTTACATTGTCAAGCCAGGTCCGTTCTTCTACCTCTGAGCTAAGGTGTTGCAGGTTCATTCCTTAGGCCAGCAGACTACAATTATTTTTTGTGTATAGGCTCTCAATCACCCAGGCATGTTTCATGGATGCAAAACAACCTAATCCAGATGGCAATCTTGTGGAGTTTGCACATCATTCTGTTTGTGATAAAGAAAAATCTTTGGATATACCCATACATGCATCTCTGTGTTAAAATATGCTCTATGTAGTGTAATTGCAATGCTTGTCAGATACATTGAGAGTGTCAGAAAGGGCATCTGGATTTAAACTTGTCAAATCAATATACATTTGAATCCAAGACATTTTGGTTTTTAGGTGACAACAGCTCAGCACATGATACATAGACTAGATATAATGAAGGAGCCATCCCTAATTGTCTGATTGGCAAAGGAGAGATTGCTGTGTGTGCTATTGTTTACCATCAATGCCCAGGGAGAAGTCTGCAGCAGCAGCAGCATTAGCCTAGCACCACCCACGGCTCCGTACGCCATGCACACTCATACATACTGTGGCTGTTTGATCTCCGGTCTCGCTCTGACAAGCCTCCCATGTTCCCTAGATTTGTTTTTTTGTCGCGTTTGCTTTTGGTAAACACTTGCCTTTCAAAACATGACGCTCCTACTACCTCTGTCAGACCGGGGCTGTCACCACGCACATACCCCCCACCCCCCTTCCCGAGCACCGTACAGGACTGTGACACTGACACAGGTGTAGAGTGCGACAGAGGCACACACGAGATGTACACTGAGGGCATTTGAATTGTATAAGCTTTTAATATGGATGTGGAATTTGCTGACAAAAAGGGGAGTGAAGCAGATTAAAATATAGACTCCAAACAATAACAGTCTGAAAGTCATTTAGGATCAGGAGGAGTCTGGTGAAGTTGTCTGGACTTTACAGAGAAGGATGAGAAGGTAGAGGAAAGCCTGTTGAGCTCTTGGGACTCATTTATGGAAGGTTCCCCGCGGTTGCAACTAGGGCTGCACCATATATCGCAAAAAATATCGCATCGTCATATTGGGTGATGCAATATCCGTATCGCAAGAAGCCACAAAATATCGCAAACTCCCTTAAGTCCTCCATCTGACTGAGATTTTTTACATTTTTTTGCCAACACTCTCTAAAACAAAACATGCATAGAACTTATAAATGTGCAGGAGTTCAGTTTTAGTTATAACTTTCCTAATTTAGTACATTTTTGGCCCCGATTTAGTGTTTTTGGAGTCTTCTTTTGACACAATTCGCTGAAAAAGACATCACAACGGTTTATCTAAGTATTGCAATAATATCGTTATCGCGATATTGCATGCCCGTATCGCATATCGCGTCGTTTTTTCCAATATCGTGCAGCCCAAGTTGCAACATAAGAGAATTTGTCACTGATTGGAATGCGCCTTTACCCGTGAACCAATACATCTCTGAGTCACATCTCTGAGTCCCTCGCTTAGTATTTACCATCAAGACACAAGCAGTGCCTTGACAGAGGCCTCAGAGAATGTTTCATTTCTGTCCATTTACGCAACATTCTTTATTCATGGCAGTCTTAAAATTCATAGCATCCTTATAAAGACTTCTTTAGCATAGTGGTGTGGTGCTGTTTAAATACATACAGTATGGACTCTGTTATAATGGCGTTTATGGACTAAATTTGCATCGACTTCACGGCACATTCTCCTGTCGTCTCCCCATTGAACTTCAGAAACAAAATGAAAGAAGGTTGATTGAGGCAAAACAAGGAAGGTTGTTGTTTTTTTTTCATATTTCCTGTTTCAATAATTAATATGCATGAGTTTTATGGCCGCTTAAGATGCGATCAATTATTCATTAACAGCATGTTAATTGCATCCACATTCGTGAATATTTAACCAAACACTAAATCAGTGGGGTCGAATGAGCAGCAATATGGACATTTTATAAGCTTTGCCAAAATTAGGTTAGGCTTTAATGAAAACCGCAGAGAACAGATTGAAAAAGGGACAAATGTGGGGGAAATAATGAAGGGAATGAAAAATGCGATGGATGAAATAAGGAGTTTGAAGCAGACGCGTGTGTTTAGAAAGCAAAGGCACACGGGCTGCTGTGAGGGGTTCTCAGGGCTGTGTGCAACCTAATGTAATTTAACTTGTCCTTGTAGATCAAACTATAGCAACGATCAATGCTTTAAGACAACAGTATACATCATTATCATGCTAAAAATACAATGAAATGGCTGTTTTTTCTTTCGCTATACCAAAATGTTGCACCATGTTTACCTCTGGTGCGCTTCCTGATACTATTCATTCATTTTTCCAAGCGTGGGACCGATCCAAAGAGCGCCCCCGTGTTTGTGGGCGCATCTATTCTGAACGCTTTGACAGGATATTACCAAAGTTATGGGTTTTAAAATGATAATGCATTATTATGGACATCAGCTTAGCCTTTTATCTGCTTTGTCTCCATATTCCTTTTATAAACTTGCGGATGTAATCTCCAGCATCTCCGCTCACTGTATAAGCCAGTCCCCCCCCCCCTCTATACTCTCTCAAAAAGGGGCTCCAGACTCCTTTGTCCTGGGTCTTTATGTGTGTGTGTCCGCGCTGCTCTTGTTTGCGGGCTGCTCAGTGTCTGGACGCTGACATTTCTGCGCGTGGATAACCATCGCGCCCTCTGTCCCTCTGTCCCTCCAGCCGTGACGCAGGCTAATGTCACCTGTCAGTCTCCAAATCCCACTTACAACCACTGGACCCCCCCCTTATATGAAAACCACTACCACTGCCGTATACTGCACTGGGAGGATATAGTATTGAGAATGTCAGCTGAACATAAAGTAGCGCTGCATGGTCAAAATATCCGATTATAAGGCCAGATGAAAAAATGAACTGGAAAAGTAGATGTTACTTGCAAGTGTGATACAGTTGTGGCCAACATATCTTTTTACTCTTTTGGCGATTTTTCATAGAATATGAATGATGACTATTTTTTTCCATCATGGTTAGTGGTTGTGCGAAGCCATTTATTGTCAAAGAAGTGAGTTTACTCTTTTCAAATCATAATGAAACAGAAAGTACTCAAAAGTCCCTGATCTAACATTTACATGACCTTCAACAACTCCCAGGAAAATTGTTCAGGAGCAAAGAAAAACAAACTTCAGCTGAAATACAGGACTTAAAATTGGACTCTCTGAATAAAATGTATGTTTCTTTCAACCTTTTTATCAGGGACCTTTGGCTAGATTCTAGTTGAACAGCGTAAACAAACAACAATAAACATATTTTTTGACAATAACTGGCTTCACGCAACCGCTAACCATGCGTGAAATAAAGGTTTCTGTTTTTGTGTTATCATTCATATTCTATGACATGAGTTTACTCTTGGCCGCAATTGTATATTGTTTAGGTGTCAATGTTTAGAAACTAAATCTAGAAAATGACCCTTTGTTTAGACAAAGTTAAGAATATTTATCGATGATGGGAAACTCCTGTGCGACAGAGACCTTACACAAACTATTTACCAAAATTCTTTCAAATCCAGGCTGTGGTGCTTAACAGATGGGATCAAGCATCAACAAGGGGATGACTTATGAGCAAAATACGCCATCTATCATAGTTATATTTGTGAAAATACAACAAAAAGGTAAAAAGTAAGTAAACAAAGTAAAAAAAAACAGAAAACTTTGTTAACTGCTGAATCAGGTTTATAATTTGAGGCAGTATTTATTCATAAAAGTTGATTACTTGAACATTTTTTACTCTTTTACAACTAGAATACAGTGAAAACACACACATTTTATCCACGGCAAGGTATTACCCAACCACACTGCTCGCCTCGACCCCTCGCCCCCCGCTCTGGACCTCACCTGAAAGACAAAGCACTGATTCCTTCTCCTAAGGACCCCTCATATATGCCTCGATAACCGGCTGCTCTTTCGCTGCCTCGTATCCAAATGGCATCCCCGCCTCTGCTTAGCCTTACACGTGCCCTCTGGAAATATGGAACAGCGCGGGGAGAAGGCATTACATAGGGAACAGGGAGAAAGTCAGGAGGGGTTGCGAGTTGACTTTTCGCCGTGGGACCCCTCATTTTCGAGCCCTGTTTTCAATTACAGCTCTGGCCCCGGTGCGGAGGGTGCAGGTTTATGCGTTATATGGGAATGTAATTGACTATAACTGCCCTCTTAACATTAACCAGGTGTACCGGGCTGAGTGTGTGAGATTAGGCCCCAGGTCCTGGATGGCTATGTAATGTGTGCGGACCCACTAGGAGCTTGTTGATGTATTTATACCCTGCTCTGGTGAGGTGGCTGCCCATTAGCACTGCGTTTAAATCGGGGGCATTTCTTCCTGTGCGCGCGATTGCGAGTTTGCTTGTCTTGTGTATCGCACGCTGGCCGCGCTGTGAGTAAATAAGGCTGTTTGGAGGGAAAAAAGAAAAAAAAAAAGTGAAAAGGAAAAGACACAGGACACGGAAACAGTTCGCTTCAAGGGGGGGTTGGACTTTTACAAGGACAAAGTCAAAAAATGGGCCCTATTCACCGGGGTTGACACGCTGTGATTTGTATGTATAGTGCTGTGCAGCCTGCGGGGCACATACCCAGGGGCTATCGCAGACACCCAGACCCAGGCAGGAGTGCGCGGTCGGGGGGGGTAGAGGGGGGTTGGCGGAGAGGCCGGTGTGGTGTGTGTGACGGAGAAAACCAAGCATCAACAGGCTGTCAATCAAACTCCGGCCACAGCCTGTCAGTCCGGCGTAGGGGAGCGTCCGGGCGAGAATGCGACTCTGTGGGACCCCAGCCGGGAGGCGGCGGTGGCGGTGTGGGGGTGGGCGTATAGGGGAGGTGCCTGTCCGTCCGGCGGCGTGATTTGATATTTGATACCGGGTGTGTGGCATTTGAATGCAAATCTATTTTGATTGTCCCGCCATCTGATAGGGTTAAGAGGAACCTATAGGGGATATGCGCTTCGTATGTGCCTGAGCGCGCCCGGCTGCTTTGAGACCCAAACCTCCCCAAATAGGCCGGCGCACATTACCCACCAATTCACTTGCATTAGGTTTGATTTGTCTCACGGCGTATAAACATAATCATATAAATGTAAATGTATATACACATTGACTGCGACAATGAACTCGCCCAATACGGCTAAAACAGATTAAGCTGCAATTGTCGGAGGTGGGCTCGCGCGCCTGTGTGTATAGACCTTTATATATTTCGTTGTGCTGCTGATGGCGTTTGTTTTGAAGCTGCCAAGTGGACGGACAAACAGGCGACGAGATGGAGGGATAAAACCCAGTAATACTGCGGTATATGGAAATGCGCGGCTCAGTTTCGCTCCCAATTACGGCAGTGACTTCTGAAATGCCATAATACCCATTAATTAGCCGGCTGCTATTTTCCCACTGATTTGGCTAATTAGTCTGCGAGGCTCTACACTCTATCTGGACCGTTATTATTGGGCCCGAGCCACGCAAACACATCTCACGTCTACGCGGGGGCCACGGATGCTGTGCCAACACCGGCGTATACTTAACGCTCATGTACATGTTATATTATACAGAAACAATCTCCCCCCGCGCACACACGCGAGTGACCCTGATTTAAGTGACACTATTAACTGCTTCAGCGCGGTGTGAGCGAGAGTTAATTGTGGGGAGATGGGGGTGAACTCGGGCTATATTCTGCGCTCTTAACACACTCGTATATATGTTGATGAGCAGAAGTGGCTCGTAATGTTACTCTATAGCATTTACTTGAGTTGACTTTCCTACTCGATTGTTCGGTTTGATGGCTACTTCGGCTTAAGTGAACTCATTAGGAAGTTTCTTTGCATACAATATCCTCCAGTTATTAGTTTATTGAGAAAATTTGGTATGGAAATACATATTTTTATCTACTGTGTGAACTTAGTTGGTTTCTTGATTCAAAAATGCTACAATTTGCATATCATTGTACAGTTTTCAAGTGATTTGGAGCTTTGCTAAAACATAAAACATCCTCACACGCCTGTTTTTGTCCACAATAATTGATTTTGATTTATTCCGGTCATTTGATGAACAAAATTACAGTTACAAAACAATATCACATACGTTACATTACTTAGACTGAAAAGGCGTAGGCCAGGGATGTCCAAAGTGCGGCCCGGGGGCCAAATGCAGCCCTCAGACCCACAAGCTTCTTGTTAAATTGGCACACATCACCAGAGATGATATTTTTCTCTGGAAGTTTAACAATTCTGCACAATTAAAACATCAAAAACGAACATTTTATTGTGAGACAGAGCTTGCATTAAGGTAAATACTTGTGCGAGGAAAGGTTTAACCCTCATCAACATGAACCCACCTGAATGTTTGACTGCCCTGGCCACCGATCTGTGGCCCTCCATGCCGTATACACTTCAATATGTGGCCCTCGCTGAAAAGAGTTTGGACACCCCTGGCGTAGGCTGAAGCCGAAGCTTATGCCGCCTGCCTTTGCAACACAAAAAAAATACGTGCCTTTGTTGCCATTGTGCTTTTCTCATTGAAAATACAAAGAAAATATTTTAAGCAGTTCATCCATTAAGGAATTATTTAACAAATTATTGTTCAGAATTCATGTATCTGACATGAGTCATGTTTTTATAGGTGCACAGTTTAAGTTCCTCTGTACAGTTATTCCAGAGGTCTACCCCTTTAATAGAAATGCAAAAACCCATTGTGTTTGTTCTAAAATAATGTTTATTGAAGATTACTACTCCTCTGAGCTCATAATGGCTCTGTCTCAGCGTTTGAGACAAAAGTTTGTTTTTAACTCTAAACATAATTTTTAGAGTATATAACTCTACTAAGTCATAAAATGTCAAAGTTTGTGAATAAAGGATGAGTTGGCTGGTTGTAGTTTGAGAATGTGATGAGTCTTATTGCCTTTTTTTACAGTGTAGCAATTGGTTTGGTGTTTGTTTTGTAGGTGTTCCCCCAAATTACTTATACTTATTAATTCCCTATTTTGTAGACTATTATGACTTATGAGGATATTTTAAAAACATATATAATTTCAGATCTGTTTTTAAGCGCCCAAATCACCCCGTCTGAGTTGTGTAAAAGAAAAAAGGGTCTGCGCTGTGTGCGAGAGCAGCGATCAGCGCTCGACAGTCCATCAGTGTCTCCGGTTGGACAGGCGGGTCACTGACACAGCAGCCGACACTGGGAAACCTTTTCAATCACCCCCCCCCCCCCCCCCCACTCTGTCGGGTGGCAGAACGCTGTGATTGATCTGCTGGTTTTACACACTAGTTCTGGTCTCTCAAATAAACATATTGAGTAAGTTTATTAATCGTCGTCATCAATAACGTAGCCCCGATGTCCCGCTGTTGGTCGCCATCTCAGCTTGTGTCATATGTTTGCGTTCGCACTTCTCGCCGCCCGATGAACTTCACAAGTGTCCTATCACCACTTTAATCAAATTACTTATGAACCAAAATTGACAGTTTTCATTAATTATAAAGGATTATTCTAATTGCGATTCAAATTTATTCATTTAGAACAGACGGCATTCAGTAATGTTTCAGCAAATTTGCATATTAAATGGAGAGGGTAGGCCATTAGCTATGCAAATGTATGCATGATTCCTTATTTTGTGATTGGTGGGCCATATGTAGCAGGCTGGGGGTGTGCAGGTGAGGAATCTGGAAGGAGCTGTAATGTGTTTGATAAACACAGAGGGACACAAGGCCAAAACACGCACATTTCCACACACGCTCACGGTGTATATTCCACTAAACCGTAAGTCGCACTTCAGGATCAATTTCTCGGTGTCTCTGCTGTCAGATTCTCGCAGCCTGGGCTTCCATATTCCTCCCTCTAGACCCATTGGAGGGAGCAACTTTTCACCCCAGAACAAACACAGCACACTAATTAAGTTTCTGATTTCTGATCCTGCTGCATTTAGAAACATAACCTTGAGCGTGGAAACAGTTACAGCCATAGATATGATTTAATACACTGCTTAAATGGAACAAAAAGAACGAACTTTTGCAAGCGGCACATTCATCCCCACAATGTATGGGGCTGGTCCAGAGTTGACACAACGTTCTTTATCAAGCTATATATAGTCAATGCATTATGCATTAAGTTTAACATGCACTTAAATCAACACAATTCAGTGTGAATGTCTCATGTTGAGCGGGCAGAGGAGAGTGGTTAGGGTAAATGAGTGAGCGGGAGGCGGTCACACACACCCTTGGGCTGTGGCGGCGTCTCCCCGCGCTGATGACAGGGCCATTATTCACCGGTCAGTCCCACGAGGGCAGCTCTGCACTGGACAGGGGCAGCAGAGCGTCCCAGCATGGCAGGACAGCGCGGAGGTGAGAGGGACCAGGACCCTTCATTAGTCTGTGGTCTGAGGCCTGGAGCTATTCCCACTCTCTCACCTCCGTCGCTCGCTCGGCCTCACTCAGATTAATGGCCCCGGCCCGACAGAGGAAGTGTTTCAATCAGCAGCGCCTGCCAAGCCTGTCCATCAGTACGACAGCCCCTTATTCATCATGGCTTTGATTCACACTCATTCACACATGTTTATTGGCTTATAGTCCAAGTGCCCTGACCACCGGCTCTGATATGATCAGCCCTACAGTTGTACTAACACTGTCCTCCACTGATGCTCCTGTGCCCCGCTGCAGGGATCTCTGCTGTCTCTCAATGCTCCTCCCTGCACTATTTCTCAGTTGAATTTTGAATGATCCCCTTCGGATGAAATGGATGAAACACAATTGGTTAAGTGTCTCTGGGACTTCTGTCCCCAAGCTGAGACTGGATCTCTGGCTCCAGGGATAGTCCGAGACTATCGCTCCCTGGTGGGACTGTCCCAGCACGGGGAAGGCACAGTGAGGATCTCCCTGACCCACCGTCTTTCTCCTCCTGGGTCCATTTGTTCTGAGAAATATTTAACGATGGGGCAATTTCAGCTGACATGTCATGCACATACACAGGCCAGATACAGCGAGAGGACGGACCAGGCACCGAGTAGGATGGAAATGAATTTTTCAGCGCTGTGAGATGTTCTTCTTAAATAAATCATGAAACTTAAGATAGACATGAAGGCAATATAGAGGTGCACGCTGCTACTTTAAGGAGTGGCACTCTGAAGGAATGAAGTCAGGCTGTGCTCATATCTCTATTGATCTATCCAAACTGTAAAGTGGGCCACAGTAGTGTGCTGCAGCTCGCTGTCCGGGGCTTGGGGCAGGCCCAGAGACAGACCTGGTTCTGGATTATTAATGTCCCCCCCTGTAGAGACAGCCCCCTCCCCCACGCGGTGCCCCAATACACCCCTGGGGTCAGCCTGCATGGCTCCTGGTGCAAGGCCCTTCTCATAAATCTCCCTAAATTAGTGTGCGTACCCTGTGTGTGTGCGTGCACTCCCGGCCTTAAACATATACTTTGGGCAGAGAGACAGGTCACCAGAAAAAACAGGGCAGACAGAGTGGGGCTGAAGTGTCAGCGAAGCATGGCGGAAGACTGAGAGAGATGAAGCACAGGGAGGAAAGAAAATACACAAAACAGGAAGATATGTGATTCTGTGAACACGGCAGACTTCACTGCAGCTTTATTCAACTATTCATCACTCCTTTAAACTGAAGAAACTTGGTATTTGCCGACAAATCCCTCCACTTAATTTACAGCACTTCTGACCGGGTTAACATTGACTTCCTGAACAAATCTCAATGCTTAATTGCAGAGTGAGAGATCCTCCATCCCTCTACCTGCCGTGATTAGTTTGGCATGTCCCACGGTGGTAACAGGCCCGGGAAGTGCTGTTGTGTCACTTAGTTAACCCCCGAGACAAATGGCTCCCCTCAGGAGCAGAGTGAATTACACACCTCATGAAGCATATTAGGAGCAGACACAGTGCTTTTCTTCAGAGATCATCTCTGTGGCAGGACGGATGGAGCGCAGAGCAGAGGCCTGAGTTATGGCATCACCCTCAACCATTTTTACAGCAGCGTGTCCAGGACAGAGCTGCCAGAGGAGGGAAAGTATGACATATCAGGCTCAAGGAAACAACCTAAAGGCTGCAAAGATGAATAAACTGCAAGTATCGCGTGAGATTACGCGCAACACTCGAGTTATCTGCATTCGATCTGACAAGGAAAGCTACTCTTTACCTCATTTGTGGCTAATGTTGGAAAATTATTAGAAAATGTAACAGAATTGTCCCTCCGAGGCCTTCTTGCTGTTAGCTAATCGCTGAGACAATCTTTATCACCGCTGTAATAATATTTAGATGCTACAGGGATTACTTAAAAGTTGCTCTAATTGCTTTCCTTGTTTTTGTTCTTTATGGGCAGAGGGTGATTTTGTGTTTAATTGCTCCAAAGTGACAAATAAGGCCCGTTATGATATGATGAAAGTGTGAGATCATTAAATTACAATGGCCACCGCTGCTCGTGTTTATTTGCTAGGGCTTTTTTTCTTTTTCGCTTTCACAAATTTATGCCACGAGGCTTGAAGAGGCCAGGCAGTTATTTACACAAATTCACTTCCACGGCCGTTCCAGGATTTGGGGGTAATTACGTGAGAGCAAAATGGTTTTATTTCATTTAATCTGGCCGGTGCAGCAATTTGCTCTGGTAATATTTGTATCTGAGAAGTGCGCGCCGTAAAAACAGCTTGAAACCAGGCGGAGAGTCGAATACAAACAAGATGGAGGGGGGCAGTAATCAAAGGGAGGATCCATACAGGAGATGAAAACCATAACGGTAACAACCCAATGATGTTTTAAGGCGCTTGGGTTCTGCTTGTGCGTGCGGTATTTCAAAGCGATATATTGATTCCTGAAGGATATTTTCGAACCTTAAAAGGCGGCACTGTGAGGCTTATGAGCAGCAACAACACGAGACAGTACAAAGAGAGCTGATATACAGACTGTGACGTTCAGAAATATACCAGGCTAAATGACTCTTCGCAAATCGCGCTGGTGACTGATGATGCAGGGCTTTTTATGTGAACATTTCATCTGTAAACCTTCAGCTCATTCATTATTCCAAGTGTCATACTACTTTTAAAAAAGGAACATTGAAATATGTTTATCAACTGGTGCATATGCGGTTTTCTTACCCCAGCAGTTACATTCACTAGGACTATTTCACGTTGAAGTAATTAACTAAAACATCACAAGAATACAAGTAAAATAAAGAATTGTGTGTTCGGGATTTCTGTAGTACTTGCTGACATTAGTATTACTAGTACTACTGTGCAACATTCACCTGTACTTACTTCTTAAAGTGATAGTCTGGAACCACCTGGCCTTGAATTGTATGTAAAGTTGCTAATAATATTTATTATTACTGTATATTCTGAAGCAACTAACCAGAGTCCCTGTAGGCTGTCGCTTTGACCAATGACAAGAACTGGCTTGCAGTCATTTGTGATTTGAAAACAGGCGACCAATCAGGAAGGGAGGGGGAGGAGCTCGATCTGTTCTTCCAAAAAGTGTCCCATTTTCTTTTTGACAACTTCCAGAGAAACTTTTGTCAGAGTCCTGTATTTCAGCTGAAGTGAGTTTTTCTTTGCTCCTGAGCATATTTTCCTGGCAGTTGTTGAAGGTCATGTACGTAGTTTCTGTTTCATTATGATTTCAAAAGAGTAAACTCAGTTCTTTGACAATAAATGGCTTCACACAACGACTAACCATGAGTGGGAAAAAGATTTTTGTGTTATCATTCATATTCTATGAAAAATGGCCAAAACATTTAAAGAATATGTAAATTTTTGGCCACAACTGTATTTGAGAGTATTTCACATTTACTTTGAAAACAACTTATTGTTTTTTTATTGATTTTATTGCGGTTTAATTGATTTGAAGCTCCCAGTGTTATGCACAGATAAACTCTTGGAAGTGCTTTAAACCAATATATCTACACTTATTATTACTATGTGCTTTCCAATTGTTGAACCGGTTATTAGTCCTACATACATCTAATTAAAAACAAACACTGTGTCTCTTCAGTGGATTACTACATGTAAATGACTTATTAGTGAAACCAGGCAAATAAGAGCATTATTTACAGTTCAGCCCTGTGCCCATATTTACCGGTCAGCTGTCCATCACATTATCCATAAATCCTGCGATAATCGGCCTCTGCTCCTGCATATTAACGCACTCCGCTCCCCCCCCTTCCTCCCCCATCCCCCCCCCCCCGACCCGTCCCATCCCATCCCACTCTGTTGATCCATGCAAATGTGTCCCGGCGCCTCCCCTGCTCTCAGTGAGGAGAGCAGACAGGAGTTTTGTAGTTTCCGTGCGGCTGACTACAGACACCTTACATCTGGTTAATAATGAATCAGGTGATGGGCACGAGGGAAGTGAAGGGGGACACCAAGCCAGCTCTGTAAAAAAATAAAATAAATCAGAGGCCAGGACAGGCCAGAGTGTGAAATATTTTGTCTAAGACTTGGTGAACTCCCAAACTATCATGTCAATTTTAAATAGTAGGAAGTGACCCAATGGCAATGTGGAGACTAATGAAGTAGATACTGATTTCTAAATGTCTCCAGAATACTTCAAAGTTGAGTTAGTAGCATTTTTTAGCAGCATAGGATGGCATGGTACCTAAATGTGTAATAGCAAGGAAGTTATTTTGTAAATACATGTGATTTATTTTATGGATCGTAACCCGAACTGTAGCACAGGGCTAGGCAAGTTTGGCCAAAGAGCGGGGGCCAAACCTCCTGATTGTTGCACAAATGCACACGAATGTTGTACATTATACAGTATATGACCTAAAAAGAGGTTTTCACTGTACTTTCACCTTGTTTAAAGTAGTTTAAGAGTCATTTAATTTCTGATACGTGTGATAATTTTTCTCTAAATCCTCTTAGGGGCCAGAGGTTCTATGCAGGAGGGCCATGTTTTGCACCCAGACCAGAGGTTACTTAACCCTGCTCTAACCAAAGACTAAATTGCCAGAAAAGTCTAAGAACTTTCTTGACAATACATTACACTACCACTTTAAAGTTTGGGGTCTTTTTGCAATACTATATACATCGTCTGATTGTCATTGAAGGCATTAAACTATGAATGAACACACATGGAATTATGCAGGAAATAAAAAAAATGGTGAACTCTAGAGATTAGTAGATTATTCTAAATAGCCTCCCTTTGCTCTTTTTCCCACTTTTTTTGGGGCTCTTTTTTCTTTTGGCATTTTCTCAACGAGCTTCGGTTAGGTCGTGACCTGAAATGGTTTTGAGCAGTCTGTGAACTGAAAACAAATTCTGATGAGGACATTGTGAAGCTCATCATTGAGAAAATGCCAAAAGTGTGAAACAGATGCGATTTCATCTTTTTTCTTTAAAACGTAATTCCATATGTGTTGATGGATAGATTGAATGCCTTTAGTGAGAATCTACAATATAAATAGTCTTAAAATAAAGAAAAAATAAACCCAAACCTGTGAGCGGTAGTGTATGTCAAAAGTGTGTGTAAACCATGTCTAATCCAGGTAAAAATAAATATGATATGACCTTGAAAACCACCTGAAGAAGCCCAAGTTTCACTAAAGTTTGAAAACCACTGCCCTATAGCGGATCAATAATTTCTGCCTAAGTCTAGACAATTCTATTTTATTTCTTTAGTTCATATCGCAGAGAAACTTCCAGCTTCCAGCCTCTCCTCAACTTCCTCCTCCAACCTGGCCCAAGCTCCATATTTAACCCACACATTTGGTCACCTCTTGACTCCCCTGACTGCACCTCTTCCCTGACCCGCTTATCCATCCTCCCATCTTTCCCATTGTGATTATCCCTCAGAGCCGGTGCAGGCGGAGCGCGCTCGGGAAAAGACAGTGAACGATTGCGATGAATTAAACACAAGGTGCATCGGGGAAGGTGTGCTGGGTTTCGACAAGTGAATGTAGTCCGCGCCTGCTCCCCTGACCTCCGGTAGATGGGAGAGTTAGGACCCCCGAGCCTGTGGGGTCCAGCCGACACTGTAAAAAATCCATCTCTCTCTGCTCCATGAATTATTGAGATATTGGCCTACAGCTGCTAAAATATACAGGAGGGTGGGCAGTCGCTCCAATCGGATCTCGCCAACTCTCAGTCTTGGTCTGTCTGTCTGTCTCCGTCTCTCCAGCAAATTCCCCCGCCGCACCACCCGTTTCTGTTTCCAAATTCTTCTAAAACGTGCTGCTTTTTTTTTCACAAAGTCAAACACACAGCGAGAAAACTCAAGTCAGCTTCCCAAACTATTGACTTTGATATGAAGAGAAGTGAAATTGGTTAATTTACTGTTGCACACGGGTAAAGTTTTGGAGCTCACTCCGTCTCAACTTCTACTAAAGATTATTTTATTATACCTTTCCACTGCATCGAGCCAAAGTTAGAAAGCAGCCATCAGTGAATGAGGCCCAAAAGAAAAGTTGATGACAAGTAGAGGCTTTTCATCCAATTGTGTCAAAACGGGATTTAGAAAACGAGAAGCGAAATGAGACAAAAAAACATCAGCTACAAAACCTGCGATACTGTATATTTTGCAACATGGAAGTTATTCCACCAAATACTGCTTTAATACTTTGATGGTACATTGTGCAGCCTGGTATGTGCTCTTCTAAGTGTTGTTCTATATAGTTTCCGCTATTAATGAGCTATAAGTATCGTCCTTAACCTCTCACAGTAGCTAAAAGAGAAACCAGAATAGCAAGATGAAAGAAGCTTTATTATTCACATCATAAGAGGCCGTTTCTCTCTTACTTGAAGAGGAGTGTCTAGCGCTAACCAGCTGTCACGCGTTTTAACTTGTCGCGGATATATGCCCGGCTCTTGTATTACATCAGATGCTTGTAATGCGCGCAGCAGTCGTCCGGCCCTTGAAATGAGACACAACTCCGCTCTGTCCATTCATCTTCTCTGTTGTTTTTCCCCTTTTTTTTCAGATGAAGCATTTGTCCAAGGCACCGCTGCTTACTGTGTTTCTTTTGACATGGTGTGTGCGCGTGATTATATCTAAGGCAGTTGGCTCCAAACACGCTGCCCAGTGCAGAATCCTAGCCATAACAAATGAACAGAGGGGAGAAAATAAGACATCTGAAAGAAAAGCTGAGCATAGGAGTGATTCTCTCAGTGGCTGCTGGAGATCTGTATTGTAAGCACTTTCAGCTGTCAGCACTTCTTTGAGCTCCCTCAAACGCAGCAGCAGCAGCAGGAGGAGGAGGAAGGGGAGGTGTACTAGTTTTATTTGCCTCTTTTAAGGGATCCTGTTTATTTGTACACAGGGTGTTTATTTTCTCGCTCCATTTGATTCTTTGTGTTTGTTTGTTTCACAGAGAGGCAGAGTGAATGGAGAGAGTAGCTCTGTGTTAAAGAAGTTGTCAGCCCTTGGGGTGGGGCTAGGGAATAAATTGTCCCTCTTTTTTTGCTGTTCAGGCCTCCGGTGCTCACAACCCCCCAGCCTTGACTCCCTCCCCAACCTTAACTCCCAGCCCTCCCTCCTCCCCCACTCATTAAGTATTGATGCGGGTAGCCATACTTGCCATCTCAGCCTATTAATAATGCATGGCAGGTGCTGTTGATGTGGTCTCTCACACTGAGATTGAGAGAGGCAGGAATGGCGACGGAGCCACTGCTTCTACAGCAGGAGCCCTGTTTCGCGTCGCTCGGGTGCAGCTGGGGAGGCTCCTGCCCCGCACTGTTTATGGCAGAGCTGTGACAGTGCAGTGAGATGGATATACAAGCTAGCATGTTCCTCAATAACCCACAGCCGTTTTTACATACAGAAAGTGCCTTTGTCATACAGCGGTGATGGATGGAGATCGTCTGCCAAAGCTCTTTGATTTATTTTATTGGTGCTTTCATTGAGCATGTTTGTGCTGTACCCGCGCTGAGAGGCAGCTGCCCTTTCACTGTAGCTCTGCACTTTTCTCTGACTCACTTCCTGCTTCTCTCCTCTGTCTTTCAGGTTCTTCCTCAAGTTCTTCCTCAAGTGTAACCAAAACTGCCTGAAGAATGCAGGGAACCCTCGAGACATGAGGCGTTTTCAGGTAACATCAAACAGCTCTCACTTCTTACTACTTCACTCTTGCTACCTCTACCTGCCCCTAGCACATGCTGAAGCCAAAATACAAAATACACACTGCGCTAGTCTTCTAGCATAAAGTCATATTTGAAGGTTTTCTGGTAAATTGAATAAAAGCAAGTCTGGATGTCCATATCTATGACCTAGACAGGATGTGTTTCTTTAGTTGCAACAGGACTATGATTGGCTGAGGACAGAGCTGCTGATACCTAAATATGCAGCAGCATTTGGAGATCCAAAAAATGACTTGGATAATTATCTATATATGAACAGTCCTGCCAGTGTCATTACTCCCATAAAATTGCCGCCTCACAACCCAAGTTACAAGTGTAGAAATATAGATCTGCACATAATGCATCAGTTAGACATGACCTCACCAAACAACAACACCTTTGATATTGGTCTGTGACTCAACTGTGAAATCCTGTATTTGCTTTGAATGATATACTCAGCCTCTTATGTAACTCCCTTATTGTCCTACACACTGTCTAAATTCTTGCTCAATCACTTTTAATCCTCCGTTGTTCGTCATTTTGTATGAGCTTGGATAAACTTTGCGCGACATTTGTTCCACAGCTTCCCGATTGTAGAAAACAAAAAATCTTCTTTGTTTCAGGTGGTCGTGTCGACTACGGTAAGCGTGGAGGGTCACGTCCTGGCCGTGTCCGACAACATGTTCGTCCACAACAACTCCAAACACGGGCGCAGGGCTCGGCGACTGGACCCCTCCGAAGGCACCCCCTCTTACCTTGAACACGGTACACCCAAAAAAAAAAAAAAAAAACCTCATAATAAAAGGACAAACCCCTCCGTACCAGCCTTCTTTCGCTCTGCCTCTCCCCTCTTTGTCTGATCAGCCGTGCCCTCCCCTCTTCCCCTGCCTGCTGTCTGGCTCTCCTGTCTCCTGAGTATCCCGCTAAAACCTCCTCTCGCTTCCTTATCTGCCTCCTGCCGCCTCTCGCGTTCCCACTTCCCTCACTTGTAGGGTTTCTAACTTGTGCTAAGAGACGCCGTATAGTGGTGTGGTGTAGCTCTTTGCGCGTCCCTGGTGGCTCGCTCTCCCCCCCCCCCCCC
>OMNZ01044350.1:25799-43314 GCA_900303255.1 Lesueurigobius sanzi | reverse complement strand
AGGTCCTTCCCTCCAGGCCCCGGTACTCTGCCTGGCATAAGCACGATGTGTCTTATGAGGTCTGTTCAGCTTAAAGCCAACACTCTCTTTATTTCCTCAGAGACCGGCTTTTATCCCGCAGCCCTCCATCACTCCCCATCCCTGCGGTTCTCCAACACTCCCGTGCACCGGCGGAGATACACCCCCGCGCGTTCAGTCAGACCAAACCTTTAATACTTCATAATGACATGTGCACATGATTTAGGAGCCCGCACTGATTCCCAACTCCCTAATCCAGTTATTTTCTCATTTCGATTTCCCAGACATTGAATAAGAGAAACATATTTTTTTTTTAACTTTGAGAAGAGTCAACCTCAGGGATGATAATGACAAAAAGAAACTAAGCGGGGATTTACATGGCCGGCAGTCGATTGCATTACGATTGAATGTTATGGCGAAGTTGCTCTAATGGCTATTCTCCAGAGGTGAAGTGGTCCGCTCGTCCCGCGAAAGGTCTCACAAGTGATCTAGTTCACACAGACATATTTGAGGCATTATTGGAACTGCCGTAACTGTGTCATGCTCCGATTATAGACACTTTTGCTCAAGAGTATAAGGGTCAAAAGACTAGAGGCTTTTGCATGTTCAAGTTATATTCTCGAGACGGCAATACTCTATAACGTGGACTGTCCATCATTCATAAGAGGAATATTTTTAGTCTAATCAAGTGAAGGAACCTTTCAAATATAATATAACATTTTGTTTTTGCGATGAGAACAGTGCTCACTTTAGACCACCCATCTATAGGCATAATAGGAGTAATAAGAGTTGTTTTATCAGCACTTGGATATTCTTCCCCCTAGAGTTTATCTTATTGTATTCACTGTGCATAAGAGATGTTTATACAGCTAGATAGATGCTAAGAGACATTTATTTTATTTTAGTTTTATTCCACTCTATTATTATTATTATTATTACCTGTGTGCAAACGTTTTTTCTTCTTCTTTGATGGCACATTTCCTGACTTTTGGTGATCTTATCTTAAGAGCTGTTGTGACAAGTAAATTTCTCCAGTGTAAGATCAATAAAGTATTATCTTATCTCTTATCTTACTAGGGATGTCAAGAACAAAGGCTCATTTATGCTCTAGGTTCCAAAGGCATACACATGGAGCTTTCTGTCAGTTTCCTGTGTGATCTGTCCGTTTCGTCCGTCACTCGCTCTTTTTAAACAGTACATGAGCTAACCGCTGGGGACACTACTGCACACAGCTCAACAAGAGACGCAACTGAACTTCTGAGACGTAATTTTAACAGTTTACAAAAAAACAATCACGTCATTACCTAATTTTCTTGAATATAGTGTAGAAGCCATATTGTTTTGGTTTTGTACTGTTAAAGTTTCTGACACACTCAAAGCGCCCTCTGGTGGTAGGTTTCGATATCACATGCTAAATAATAAATAAAACAATAATGATACATTTAACAGATGGATCTGTTTATGTACGGGATAAGAGCATAAATGAGCCTACGATTACAGCGGCTATAAAAGGTCATGGAATGTTAATTGTAAAAGTTTTAGGACCCACAGTAAACCGCTATCTTGTCTCATGACTGAAGAAGCAGCATCCAGTCAGCGGCAGGTCAAATAATCCAATGTGCAGAGAGTAAATCTTACCCATCTTCACACGTCCAAGTGGAGGTGAAAGCTTAGTTTCCACATAGCATAATGTTGCCAACGGAAGAGTCTCAAAAGAACCATGGTCAAGTTAATTTCTTTATGTCACTCATTTGGAATTATAGGATTATAGAGGGAATGCAATATAATATTTAAAACATTCACACCATTTTTTCTCCTTTAGATAAGGTAACATAATATTTTATGATCTCACAATGCAGAAATTTGTTACAACAGCTCTTACAGATCACACAGGGGGCACACAGATATGGCTAATAACAATATTCTGTAGCGTATTATGTTAAAATCATTTTATTTATTTGAAGATAAAAGATTGAAAGTTAGGTTAGGTTTCCAATAGAGCGATCACGATGTCACGTCCGGGGCTTCGGTAGGCAACATGAATATTTAAAATAAATAATAATAGTTCTATGATAGGCAAAAACATTGTTCACAAACAGGGCATTGCTTCTCTGGCGTTGGAACAGAAATGTGACTTAAATAAACCAAGCTACGTGTCTGAATGCATCAGCTGTTCACCAAAACATCCACCGAAAATGGCGCCAGAAAACAATAACAGTGATCACTGCTCTTAAATGAATTAAAACATGTACATGTTCAGTATGTCTTGTTTCTTTTTATTGTGAAAGTTTAGACTGTACTGTAACGCTTTGGAGACATTCTCTGTATTAAAATAATTGTAAAATCACATATTTTTCTCACAAAAAACGTGACTCAAAAATGTACAATCGTGACATCTCTAGTCGGCACACAGTCAACAGTCATACTCAACGTGCCAATTATCATAGCTCCAATGTAATGCCAGCTTTAGAGGGAATTTTAACATCCCATCAATCTTTTAAAAGTTACCAAATCTTATGCAAAAATATGCAAATTTCACCACAATGTATGTCTGGGTGCAATTTATTATTATTTTCACTTTCACTCAATCAGTTTAAGCACCATTTCTCACACTTTGGCCACTGAAATGAGCTACCTTCGAGTTGACTCGGATCAAACTAACAGATGTCGGCTTTGTCAGAGGGATGTGCTCGGGAATTTCCTCCCGATTCCTCATCTCCTGATGCCCAGGCCGGAGGGGAGGGGGGTGACGAACGGGTGGGGTGGGGGTAGCGGCAGAGGTGTAGCCAAGACGAGTGGACCACAGAGAATTCGCAGCACTCGCACGCACACAAAAAGATAGTGACCCATCTCCTAATATACGAATTTGAGCTCAAGATACACAACTTTGGGTGCCCGTTTTGTGCCTTTAATAGATGAGCAGCGCACGGAGCTGAACAGATGGCACAGAGGAACACCCCAAAGTATAATCCTATCACATGGATTCACGTTCCACCATCTGGTTAATCCACGCACACACATTATATCTGTGAAAAGGAGGCATCTTAGGCCATGATTACGGCCACAGATTGCTGTGCGGTGAACGCTGATCTCTGCAGGCGTGTATCGGGGGCTAAATATCGCTCCAGCTTGTTGGGAAGGATCAACAGAACAGGGAGTCAGGCAAAGAGCAAAAGGCTAGGCTTGTGGGGAAAAAAGTCAGCCTAGTCTAAAGTGGATTATGCTGCTTTACAGAATTACAGCATGTCTGACAAGCTGCATATCTGTTAAGGAAAGGAGATTTAGCTTGTATAAACATGCATTTTCCCATTGCTGCGCTTTTCCTCAATCACGTCCAGTAATCTGTGGACTCATAACGGCAGCAGATAAGGTCAAATGGTGCAGTGAATAGCGGTTATTGGAAATGCGGTTTATTGTTGTTGAGTCTATCAGATTTGTCAGACAAAGAATATGTTTTGGAAGGAAATATTAAAATGAATTGCAAATATACAGAGTTCAAGTGTGTTTTTGCGGTCATGAGGGGATTCATAAATCCATAAATATTCACAAATATAACAACAGTCCTAGATGTGACCACATAGTACACATGAGGCGCACTCCCACTGCTCAAAGACATACAGATAGTGACTGAATCCCCTTATGTGTGAATGGCTGTAAGTCTAAACCAGTGACTAATTGGTCGTAATCGAGGAGTACAGCCCAGAAGAGTGTAGAGCAGTGGTTCTCAAACTGCGGTACATGTACAGTAGGTCTTTCTGGTTTAATGTTTAACATGGTTTGGTTTCGATATCAATATTCTTTTGTCCAATTTATATTTATTTTAGACTTGGTTTAGTCCTGATTTGATCTTAATGTAGGCTTGGTGGCACTTGGAAGGTCAAATATTTTATGAAGTGGTACTTGCGGCATGGCATGGTTGAGCAGTGCTTAGCGCTTGTGCCTCACAGCAAAAAGGTCCTGGGTTTGATTCACGACCAGGGCCTTTCTGTGTGGAGTTTGCATGTTCTCCCCGTGTCTGTGTAGGTTTCCTCCGGGTGCTCCGGTTTCCCCTACCACTACAAACATGTACAATAGGGTCCCCTCTTGGGCCAGGACTCCCCTGAAAAAGAGATTCTTAATCTCAGGGGGACTTTTCCTGGTCAAATAAAAAACAAATAAAAAAAATTGGTATAAACAGTTTGAAAACCTCTGGTCTAGGGCTCTGCAATTAATGGAAATTGAATCAAATTGCAAACTATGGTCTTAATAGAACGTCGTCTATAGCCAATCCCGTGGCAGTAACAGCACCAGGTTTTAGTTTAAATGTTAAATGGCACTGGAGTGGGAAGTTTTTGGAATATGAAAAATACTCAATGTGTGAAAAATCATGATCATGATCTATCTTTTTGATGTATCAGCAGAAAACATAGGATGTAGTCTCACAGTGCATGGATGCTGAAGCTCACCAAATAGCCCCAAGTCATTCTCTGTGGTAATGGCGGTGACTGGACAGATACAGTAGATTGGAGGCAGACAGCTGAGCGGGAGCTAAGTGTTTGGTTTAATGAAGGCAGCGTATGCAGAGGGCACATCCACCGTTGGCAGTGCGGTGCTCCCCGGTCGCGTGGCCTTTGATCAGACACTCAGCACACCTGACATTTACACGCCCGCACGCCTCGCCACGTGTCGTAAAACAAGCGCACCGCCACTGCCCTCGCTCGCGGGGCAGGGGTGATGTTTAATAACGGGGGCTGGTATAATCACTCTGATTAGTATTCCCCGCTCGGGCCCCGACCCCTGGGAGCAGAGCGAAGAGGTGATGTGTGTCTAATATATGTGTGCGAAGTGATGGGAGAAAATGTCCATGTTACCAACCTTTATGGGCTGTCATAAGGATACTAAGGGCCTAATCTATTGTGACTGTGGATCTTTGCAGCAACCCCCAGCATTAAAGCCATCAGCCCCAGTGAAGGCTGGACCACCGGGGGCGCAACGGTCATCATCATCGGGGACAACTTCTTCGACGGCCTACAAGTCATATTCGGAACCATGCTGGTCTGGAGTGAGGTTAGTCACGTTAATGGCCTTTTTAATAGGATTGTATAGATCAGCTGGACATAAATTTCAGGCCACATACGGACTGTAGATAGAGCCGCCTCCCATCCTGAGGCGTAATGTGGCAATGTGTGGTCAATGGTTACCTATTGGCCTCTGCTAATGAGTGTTTGCAGGACAGCCTGTGTAAGATAAGTTACGCTATCGCATGAGTTATGGAGAAGTTTAGGGATGGGCCATATCGGGGATTGGTAATTCTTCAGGATTTACACCCACTACGGTACTGTGCTTAACTATTTAGTCAGACGGATAGTTACACGAGATGGTAATGGCGACATATTTCAGTCGTGTTTCGTGACGTGCATGAACAAAAAGATGGTTTCCTCGTCGGTCAGTTGTAGTTAGCATCTGAAACTAACAAAACTTCAGCTAAAGTAACTACAAATTGGCAAAAATATAGCGGATATAAACCCACTTAGTTGACTTTTTAGTCTACTTTATGTACCATCATCCAAAGGTAACACCACAGATTACGCAACATACCTAAACACTAATGTGAGCTTTACGCAATTTACTAGTGGTTTATTGCACCTGCAAAAAGTTAAGTGCGCCATCTCTCACTTGGAAACTGCAGATTGCTGGATAGAAAAGTTTAAAAATAACTTGAAAGAACTTGATCCTTGGACCTTTCTGACTTCGATTTTTACCTTATTCACACACCGCTGACTCGAAATTCGTATTATTTTCTCATACGTTACGTTTTAATCAATAATGAAATGCTAATCGCTGTGTGGAAATGCTATATAGCTTAACATATGCTCAGGATCCTCAATGCCAAGTCCTATTTTATTCACTGTGTCCTGCTGCCTTCCTGTCTTTTATTATGCTGGTAATGAAATGTGCGCTGTACAATACCAATCCCTTCTGGAGCATCTGCCACATGACTAAAATGTAAATTCGGTGTATGTGTGAAATTGAAGGTCAGCTTGCGGCGGCGCTAAACAGCTTTCTCTTTAGTAAAGGAATAATTCTATAAAAAGCCCCTATATTGTCTCGCGGAGAGGTGAGCGGGGGCAGACAATGGTAGAATGAAAGCCCGGCTAAGTGAGCAATGAAAGGGACATTTACAGCCGCACACATGCCGTACACACGCGCGCCCATATAGTGTACACAAGGCAGTGGTGTTGATAGCTTCTGAGTGCTCGCTAGCTTTGAGTGCTATAGTGCTAGGCCTGTTATAGTTGGCTTCAAAGAGCCTTCAACATACCTGCGCATACAGAACTGCACGGCAAAAAGTATGTGACAGGTTTTGGAGGAAGGCTACGAACAAAGAAAGGCGTAACCGTGTGCAAAAATACACAAAAAATTATAAAAACAGAAGAAGCACTCGGGCGATGTAGATCTCCCCGACAAACAGGTTGTCAGTCAGCCGTAATTAATGGTAAAGCTTCCTACTTCCTAGAGCAAGTGCCTTCTAGTTAAGGGGAAAATGCTTCCTTTACTTCAATGAGCAATTTGTTATTCAACGACATAGATGGGTAAAAAACAGTCTCCACTACAGATTTGCGAAGTGAATTCAGTTTAGCCTTCCTGCAATGAGACAGGAACCCTAACCATGTACAGTTTGGGCCATTTTTCATAGAATATGAATGATAACACAAAGTTCAAGTTTCAAGTTAAATGTGTGCATTAAAGTACAAGGTACCCTAAGCAATGAAAAAGGTTTTGCCCTGGCACTCTCTCTGCTGATAAAAAATGTCCTAAGAGAGGCTCGCAGCGTGTCGCCCATCTAGGAGCTGTGACAAACCACATATCTTTTTCCACTCATGGTTAGTGGTTGTGCGAAGAACTGGGTTTACTCTTTTGAAATCATAATGAAACAGAAACTACTCAAATGTCCCTGATCTAACGTTTACATGGCCTTCAACAACTGCGAGGAAAGTTGTGCAGGAGCACAAAAACTCACTACAGCTGAAATCTGAAAAAAAAAGAGATTTTTGTTTCAAGATGCACAATATGTAAACTTTTGATCAGGGACATTTTTTTTGTTATCATTCATATTCTATGAAATGCACAAGTTTCCATATACTGACAGAACTTTTGGCCACAACTGTATGTATAGCCAAATTTGAGAAACGGTATGTTGCACGGTATTGAATGGAGCTGTTCATGCCATACATACAGACAACAACGCGTCATACCTGGGGGGCGTGGCCTAGCAAAGGGGAAGGAAGACTGATATGGAAATCAGTCTTTTTCATCACTCTTTTTCTGGCAGACTATAAGCAAATGCAGCACACAAATAAATTCAAGTCATAATTGGATTCATATACATTAATATCTTGACACAGCAGCCCGTCCACTAAAAGTGAAAAACAGACAACCAAGCTATTGTAGCTTGAAGCTAACAACAGTATTATGATTAGCATTCCCTGTTATATAAACAAATCTGTGCTATTGAACCAGTTTTTTTCTTCTCCATGTCTCTGTATCTTTATTGGGTAGAAAACAGATCCATAATTTGGCATTGTTAAAGTAGTTGTGGAGTAGTAGGTGAAAGAGTAGGATTTTGTTTTCCCCCCTCGTTGCAGCTTTGAACGTGAGCGTTTGTGGGCGTTCCCAAACATGCCGTCTGTGTCTGTAATGGTGCTTTAATGTTTGCCAGACAGACTGACACCGAGACCGGCCAACACAGACATTATACCGTGCTTAAAAGTAAATAAGCCGCAAATATGTGTGTTTTATTCATAAACATAAACTGCTTTTGAACCCCTCTCACTGGCTCCATGTCAGCACTGATAACCATCCTAGGCCTCCTGGTGACATTGCCTTGGGCTACACGGGCCACCTGAGGGCTTTGGCGCTAACACATCATTTTCAGGCTGATTATACAAAGCAAAAGAGTCAAAAGCTGCAAAAGGCCCATGCCGTCCCCCTGAGTGCATGTTTTAGCGCCGCTGTTTCGTTGCATTAATCTTCGTGCCCTCTCTCTCTCTCTCACTCTCTCTCTCTCTCTCTCTCTCTCTCTCTCTCTCTCTGCCTGTAGTTGATCACTCCCCACGCCATACGAGTGCAGACTCCGCCCAGACACA
The DNA here is from genome assembly GCA_900303255.1 of Lesueurigobius sanzi. NCBI lineage: Eukaryota > Metazoa > Chordata > Actinopteri > Gobiiformes > Gobiidae > Lesueurigobius > Lesueurigobius sanzi. Next base: position 35,170 of record OMNZ01044350.1, on the reverse strand, counting down.
TCCCGGGGGTAGTGGAGGTCACGCTGTCCTACAAATCCAAACAGTTCTGCAAAGGCACACCTGGCCGATTCATCTACACAGGTAATGAACTAATGCGCACCATCCCATTTTATTCAATGTATCATCTGCAGTCTCTTTCTCTGGGCACTAATGGTTAAAGTTAGTGTATTTGTGTATACGTTGTAACATATTGAGATGATTTAGGCAATGCAAAATGTATAGTGTCCAATTACAATGTGCAGTGTTTCCCAACCAGGGGACCCTTGGGGGTACCCGAGAGCTTAGAAGGGGGTACTAGGGATCATTTCAGATACAAAATAAGATAAAACTGAATTGTATTTTTGATAATGATGTTCAAAGAAAAGCTATCTGTAAAAAAGTTAGAGTTTGAGAATACAAGTAGGCTTTTTACTGATAAATAGGAGTTTCAGTCATGTACTTTCTAACTAATCATCAAAACCATCGATGCAGAGGGTCGTGGAGTATAAACAAAAGGGCTACGCAAGACAAAAAAGGTTGGGAACCACTGTAAAGCACAAATCCCCACAAGTTTTCACATTTCAATTCTTAAAAGGACATGTGTGCTCTTCACTGCCTGTCTTTTGATATTCACCACAAAATATGTTATTTGCAAATGGGGTAACATGTTACAGTAAATGATAAAAGTTTGGTATGGCTGGACTTGTTGAGCCTCATTCACGAAATAAACTTACGCACAAATTTGTTCTTAAGGCCGACTTAAGAACATTTTTGGCATTCACAAAATTTGTTCTTAGCTGAAAGCAGTCTTCTGGAAGAACAAATCCTAAGAACAGTCAGGAGAACTCTTAAGCATAAAAAAAATCTGCAGTTTTACAATATTATCACAGTCAAAATGGACCCAACAATTCTAAGTCTTTCACAGCATGAGTAACATTTTTCTAAAAATTATTTCACTTAAAAAATATATTTTTTGAGAGAATGAAAGTGATGAGAGGTGGTATAGAGCAGAGATAGTTAGTGTAGACTTTCACAGCTGAGGGCTGCAGCTCGTTAGGTGCTGCTCTGAGTCACACCTGTCGTAATCAGAGGAGACATCAGGAGTACTGCCTCATGCTCTTGTCATGCCCATATATGGAAGTTTAGAGGGTGTGTCTTTGTATTTTCATTGTCAATATAATGTTAATGTCCTGATAATGAGGGGAGTGTTGTTCTTCGTGTCACGTTCATTAATTTGGGGCATCTCTCTTTAAGAACAGTTTTGTCTTCTTAAGAATCAGACCAGTTTCTCCTAAGTACTAAGAATTTTTTCTTAAGAAAATAATCATGAGTGAGGCCCAATGTTGACATAGACAAGCAGAGCAGAAATAAACAGCCTTCAGGGTTATACAGGGGTCATTTTGCCTTGATCAGGGTTGATCTAACACTAAAATAATTTTAAACCTTATTTACTTTCCAAATCTTCTTCTCACTGCTTAAGATAATGAAGCATGTGCGGTGCAGCCCCCGGCAAGAGTTCCCAGTCGCCCCACGTTTGTCACCAAGTATTTTCTCTGCACAAATGAATAATTTAAACAATGCAATAAAAACGCCCAATATTATTTTATTAAGTCTTTGCAATATCTGCTAAAAGCATCTTAGGAAAACACATTATTTGCTGTCACATCTCCGCTCTGTTGCTCCGTGGCAAATGTGCATGCTAAACAATTTTGAATTCAATAACATGACTCAATAAATCAGAGACGACGAAGCCCGCAGTGATCATTGGCGAAGCAGTGTTTGCCCTTTCATATGAAGCAGGTGAAGGTCACGAGGGAGGCTTAACCTTTTTGATTAGCGGGATTATTGAGATTTAACCCCGTCGAACTATGAATCAGGCCCAAACGGGGCGGCTCGGAGATTCTCCACGCCGCATGCAAATACGGAGGCGTGAATAGCCGGGGTGTTACATCAGAGCGCAAGGCAGCCGTGTCGTCGCGTGGTAGTGAAAAGAGTGGCAGCGAGAGAGCGAACGTGACGCTGTGATTAACCAATGCAAGGCCACAGGTCCCCGGGGAGGCCGCGAATCACAATAAATCTGTCTGTAATCTCAACCGCTGATAGACTTAGGGCCGTAAGCCTCGGCCGCAATTGCCAACATTTGACAAAATCACAATCGAGAGAGCGTTTGTGTCATATTGTCGGCATGTATTCTCTGCAACTCTGTACCAGCCTCCAATTACTGTGCAAATCCAAGTCGATGCGTCGCAATTACCAAGACGTGCAGGTCAAATGAAAATGGTTTGATATGTTTATTTGGCTACGACATGCATATATATTAAAAGCAATACCATCACCCGCCCTGCGTTACGCTTAGTGGAGTGTTTTGTTTGTGCAGCTAGGTATATATATATAGTTTTTTATAACATGCCGTGATGCCTGATATGAGTTCTCAGTCTTGATACAAATATTTTTTTTCCCCATGTGGATCACCGCAACCTTGCTATTTATCAAGGATCGAGACCAGATCTCCTAAGCTATTTACATTATTATTACTATATTCAAGACAGTTTTTGAATATTGCATTTCCCCCCTCATTTGGTGTAGCTCTAACATGCAGCGTTGAAAGACTGGGTTGGCAGCCGATGAAGGCGCACCAGCAGACACAATAGCCTTACCATCGGACTAACATTGGACACTATACCATATATTTTACTGCCCTGAAAAGAACAGTCTTCGCATACACACGACATGTAACAACATTATACGACAGCAGGCAGATGGGTAGGCTGCGGCTGCCGTGCCAGAGCTGCCCAACACCCCGCACTCTGCCAAAGCCATAGAGCTGTGTACATAAATGTGTGCGCAGCCTTCTAATGTGCCAGACATGTGGGGACCGTATGCATAACCCCCCCCCCCCCCTCTCTATCCCTCTGCAGTCCTTCTCCCTTTCACCTTGTCACATCCACTTATTCAAAACTTGCTTCTTTCGGTGAATTCATTCCTCTTTCCTCCGCCGCCTTTTGGCTTTTGCGAGACAGAGAGGAGAGTCTCAACAGGTGAGCGGGGTAGAGAGAGGTGGAGAGGGGGAGAGAGAGGCAGAGGGGTCAGCCACTGGGACACACTCCATGTGCCGCTGTTGCCGAGTGCTGGCACCTTCACGGCGACACAGTCAACCGTGTCCAGGCATAGATCCCACTTTGACTCTTCACACAGCTCACTTCAGCCACTGCCCGGGACTCTCTCGCTTCTCTCGCTGCCTATTTGTAGAGCTCCCACCGCTCTCTTATCGTTTGTGTGTTCACTGTGCTTCCTAAAGCCACAAACGAACTACCCCGGATTTCTGCATTTTTGGATAGTAAGTAGTGCTACACGAAAACTATAGCAACGTTCAACAGCAATGTTAGTTATTGCAATATCATTATCATAAGAAAAGTCATCAGTATTGTTTTTCAAGCAAGTTGATTCAAAATACAAAGTTATACTAAAATATTACTAAATTAAGAAAATCTCGACTAAAACAGCACATGTTTCTTAGCCTTTGTGAGAAAAAAAAGTAAATCTCAGTCAGATGGAAGGCCTCATCTGTGTTATATTGTGACATAATAGGTGGCATACATACAGATCATTTTGCAATATTTATGCAGCCCTTGGAGATAGTCACTCACTACATAGATTTACTTACACTTTTTGAAGTGTAAACAAGCTGGTTTTATTAGCAGTAAAGTAATTCATCAACAAGATGCTGTAGCCTTGTCTCAGTGTTTGAGGCCCTGTACTAAGCACTGCATTAACAGCACAAGTAATCGACCAAATCTTACTGTTACTTGAGTTCTGTAGTGAATGGTAACAGTATGATAGTAGCATATGGTGCAGATGGTATAGCAGTAATGGAAGTAGTAGCTGTAGAAGTACGTGGTGTGCAAGCAAGAGTGCTCTGCTAACTTTATTTTGGTACTTTGAGCCAGTATCAAGTTGGCTTGGTCCTTTCACTTCGCTCCAGAGTACTTCTCCACCTCTGTAGACAACAACTCGGCACAAAGCCTTCTGAGCGGAAAGTAAAGTCGATTCAAATGTAGATCTAAAAAAGGTAGAGGAGAAAGGAAAGTGCTAGAAGAGACGAGCGGTGGATTACCATGGGCTATGTTGCCCTCCTGGGTCTGTTTGGCACCAGTTTGCGCCCAGTTGCCAGTGGGTACTAATCATGGAGGATTGGCAGCACAGTGTGGCAGCTGGCAGCGATGGCGTCTACACACACAAACACTCACAAACATGCATAAACTCATATATGCCACGCACACGGCAGCCACACACATGCGCACACTGAATTACATTGGGGACAGCTGGCATTGCTAATCAACTTCTGCTGAGGAGAGGAAAGCGAGCAGCTCACAGACCTAATTAAGTCGACACATACCCAATACTGCTGCTACCGCTGCAGTACTGCAAACCTCCGACGCACCGTTGAGCAAACTTTCTTCCCGGGGACCTACATTTCAAAGTGTGAGAATCATCATGACCCACCTTCACCTGGCGCACCACCTGCCCTTCACAGCTCGGCTTCCACGCGCTACGGAGATGTTTACTACGGAAAGCTATGGTGCTAAAGAGGCCAATATTTCAAGAACATTTGAGCTGGTCACTGCCTCTGAGGGTTTGGGTTTTGAATGATTTTGATTTCATTATGTAGCTGTCTGAAGATAAAAGCAAACATTTCCACACACTAGAGGATTTTTAATCTTTTGAGACTAAAGATCTGTGCACAGACCACACACACTTAAGGACAGACATGAGGACACACATACACATACATGAAGAGTCCCACCACAGATCATGCCATGAGAGAAAGTTTTTATTGAGCCACGCCTCCTCAGACTAAAAATCTGGCTAAAAATCCTCTAGTGTGTGTCCAGCTTAATTCCCCTTTAGTGGGATGAACAATCCTGAAAGTGCAGGTATGTTGGTAGAGTATATGATTTAATTGATGATTTCCCAGTATACATGTAGGACTTGCACATAATCACATTGCAATAAAAAGGAAAGACCTGAACACATTGTATCTAAAAAAAAAGAGGGTAAAATTGCATGTATGCTTTGTACGACCATTATGCCTGGAAAAATCAATAATTTCACCTCCAGTATAGTTTTCTGGACATGCAAGTGTGAATATCTGTCAGTCAGGACAGAGGAGACAAGTGGGACTTTGTGCTGTGGAGAAGCTTTTACAGTAATGTCCTCTGACGTCTCTGAGGACTCCTTTGCCATTAGACTTCACAAAGCCCCAATTAGTCTCATCAAAGGCAATTAAGCTCTCCACTGATAAGAGTAAGACTATGTTTTTTCTTCCAGTGTCTTTTCATCCCCCTTGTGCCCCACTCAGTGCCCTCTGCCTTACCGGCTCCGGGCCAAGTGCTCTCCGCTGTCCTAATGTGCCTCTTCTCCCTCATTACCCACTCCCCTGCTCCTCAACAAATGCATGCTCATGTTTGGTTGTGTATCACCTCGCGCCGAACTGGCGAAGCATTCATCAGTGAAGTGCATGCCTTTTCTTTTCTCCATGCGATGCAGAGTGATAATCCGGCGTGGCCCTGTGTGCATGTGCGAGTGACACTGGGTACTGGCCACAGATTGGGGGGAGTTGATGAATCGTCCATGTCGTTCAAAAGCCAATCCCCCCTCCTCAGTATGCAGCGTGTCTGCCTAAAGCGTCCTCCGCTGCTGCTGCTGATATTAAAAGGCTGTGCTGGCTCACATTAAGGCCCGGCTCCTCGCGCAGTCGCTCTCACACACGCACTAACATTAGGAGGAGTTTTTCAGTACCAAGTGCAGATTAGGTGAGCAGGAAACATCACTCAGGAGCAGCAAGGAGCCACGCGGAGAGGAAAGACAAAAGTCAGGAACAGAATTTAAACCAGCTGAGAAGAGCTGACACCTCTCACTGTCTCTGCCTGGACCTGCACTAAATGAGCTTTAGGAGCAGAGGAGGAGCTGCCATTCAGTCACTTTGCACTCTGTGGAGAGAAACACTGGTTTCTTTAGTAAAAGCTTGTGCCTGAGATGTTTAATTTAAATTGGAATAAGACAGGTGTGGAATGTCATGGCCATTTCAGCATTCTTGATTAATTTTATGCCATTGTAAGCACCAAGGCATACGCATGTACGTTATTACTTTCTTTTTAATTCATTGATGCAGAATCTCAGCTAATTGTTTGATAATTAATTACTTTAAGGAGGAGATAGCAGATAAGCGTAGACCTGCAGACATACCACACTGTACAATTCCCATCATCAGCGTGGAGCCTGTGTGCACTTAACACACATGACCAATGACACACATGTAGTCATTTGGTAATAAAGCCCGGTGCGGCCAGGAGACGCTCAATTACTCGTCTCGCTGCTATTTGTGAATGCTGTCTTTTATTGAGCCTGGGTGGAGGCCTGCTGTTGATTAAAACGGCTGGTCTCCAGCTGGAGACGGGGCCAGCTGAGATAGCTGCACACATTTACTGCACAGGGCCTAACAGTGAGGAAATTCACACCTCTATTTGAGATTGAGATTAATTTTCTGCACCATGTGGCTTGTCTTGCCTCTTTAGCATGCTCCCGTTCTTATTACGCCAGCATCTGCTCCATGATGATGATGTAAATGAATGTCGAACCAAGATTATTTTATACCCTGCTGAAATGAGCAGCGTTCACATGGGGAATGATTTCTTATGTTTTCTTACGTCTTAATTCAAGCATGCACTTCTCATCCGTGGTCCCAGGATTTGCATTTTCCCACTGTGAACGCTGCTGTCAGGTATTGTTAACTGTTGACAGCCACTTTTTGCAACAGATAATTAGAGCTTAGCTGTAGTAGCGTCCACACCTCCATTGATTTGTAGATCTTTTAGCGCCCTCCTCCCTTCGGTGAGCTCTTCGCAGCCTCAACCTTCCCCTTCCTTTAGCAGCCAAAAGCCCCACTCATCTGTTTTCTGTGTATGAATTTCCAGCCACGCATTAGTCTCCCTGACATGTTCAAGCGATGCTTTATTTAGCTTGTCGGATTCCGCAAATAAACGCAATCTCGGGGTTTATGGAAAAATGGATAAAAATTAGATTGTAAGGTATTGATCCGGATTGTGAGTAGACGGTGGGGGTGTTGTATGTGTGTGCGTGGCGCGGTGATGGCGGTGCGGGAGTGGGGGGGGGGGCAGCTCTCATCTGTGTGAAGAGGGAGGGGTGACGGGGGGGAGAAATGAAGCCGTAATTCAGGGCTATTGAACCCCCTGCCACTGGCGGCATCGATCGGCGAGCAGCGCTTATGAGATCACACCTGAGCACTGGAGACTGCAGAGAGGAGGGGGGCGGAGGGGCATCGAGGGGGAGGGGGGGCGAGAGGGGTAAAAGGGGGGGAGAGGAGAGAGTGAGAAGGAAACAGAAGGTGGTGATATGATCAGCTCTTTAGCCGCTGTCTGAGGCCTGTTACAGTGTTAACATCAGGACTCTGAGCCAATTACCTATAACCCTCAAACTGCAGCAACAACAACTACCCGCTCAGCTCTTCACGCCAAGCCCCAACAACTGCAGCCTCACTATCTTTGAGGATATGAAGGGTAACTTTTAACATCACTGCAGAACTGCGTTGTTTCTGTCCACAGTTGGGGCCAGATCCCGTTCGCCACAGTCTAAAAGCACAGCAGCAATAACTTGATTGATTGATTCAGCATGTTCTTTTATGGGATGAAGCATGACAAAGAGCAGAACTTGATCTTTCAGCAATAAAATAGTAGGCAAGCTATTACAACACAGTAATACCATGCTAATAACTAAGACCCGCACCAATTTACTTCATAGCAATAGGATTAATCAAAAGCGTAGCCAAGTATCAAGTCTTTTAAATTAGCAGGAAACAAGGCCAGAATTTCCAACCGGGCTGGAAAATTCATTATCCCATGTCATCCCATAGTTACCGTGCTATTTCCATCCTACTTCCTTGTTACTGCAGTGCTGTAAAGTAAAGCGTGACCGAAAAGTATCAAGTTAACTCCCAGTTTAAATTCAATGCGGGATCCTTTCGGTTTCAAAACAGACAGCAAGAGATGGACACTTTCTGGATATGTTTGTTGACATGTGCCTGTCCCAGCTCACATACTAGAGGATTGGATTGGTGGATATAAAAAAAAAAAAAAAAAAAAAAAGCCCAAACATATTTCTATATACTTAAACCCTAAACCCCAATCTTAAAATACTAGAGCTGGGGTCAAACACCACTCAACCCCCTTCACAATTATAGAAAACCTGTGATAGACCCCTCCTTCTGGACACTTACCGCAGCTTCCTCCGCTGCTCTATCTCTCCTCACACAGTAACCATCCGTGGGCTCTGACCTCTCAATTATCCCTCGTGCCCCCCCACCCCCCCCCACCCATCTCCTCCTCTTAGCACCCCAAATACCCCCACCCCTACCCCCCCGCCACCCCAACCCCACCCCGTCCCGTCACCCCACCCCACCTCCGCGCCCCTCTTCCCCCTGCGGCTCTGTGGGTTATTATAGTGAAATATGAAGCGGTGTGGATTCTGGGCTTCATGAAATTTCCATGAGCATTGATCTGATCTGATGCGGGTGATTGCTAGGTGAATCCCTTCAGTCCAGGGCTGTTGCTCATCTATTCATTTATTTATGGCAGTTATGTTTTACTGGCTTTGATTTGCTCTTCTCGAGAGCGACAGCTAAGGATTATAAATATACCTGGATGGGCGAGTGTGCTCTGAATCCGAGAGTGCGCCGGGGCCAATGGGGCAGCTCGATATTTTTGCCAAGTTATACTTTTTTTTTTCGCGGCCAATCGGCAAACACAATATTGCTCCTAACGGCATGATAGGGCCTGTACAGAAAAGTTTCGTCATCAAGCGCGGTATCAAAGATGGTCGAAGTTCACCCCGATCTGTGCTGGGGAAAAATGTTACACTGCAAAAAGTAATCTTTGAAATAAAAACATTCGCCCTTTGAGTAACTCATTTCAAGAAAGATGACCGTGGGGCAAGTTTTTTACTCTTAAATACAGAAAACAAATATCTCATCGCATTCAAAAAGTAAAATTTACTTGAAATTTAAAAAAACTTGACCCATTGGGAGATTTATTGAAATGAGTTACTATGTAATCAACAAAAAAACACGCACATCCATCTCAAAGTTGTGTGCTGGATCAAAAAGATCAGATACAAGATACAAAAAGGGTCCGCACAACGAACGTTCATTGTTTTACTTGAAATGAGTTACTCTAATCAAGGGAAAATCTACTTCCTTCCTTCCTTCCTTCCTTACTTACTTACTTACTTACTTACTTACTTACTTACTTACATCTACTATTTGCACTGTAGGATGAAATAAATTAGTATAGGTTAGAAGAACATTTGGCTACGATAAA
>OMNZ01044350.1:6996-17055 GCA_900303255.1 Lesueurigobius sanzi | reverse complement strand
GGGGGGCGGGGGGGGGGGGGAAGGGGGGGGGGGGGGGGCTGCAATTTTCTGGTTGTCGCGCCTCCAGCATATATCCTGGCCCCGGCACATTAACTTTTAAAAAGGGTTTGGTAGGGCTCTAGGTGTCTACATCATCACACACATATAAGAGCGCCCGCAGTCAGACAGTCATCCACGGCAGAAGAGGAAGAAGAGGAGAGAGAGAGAGAGAGAGAGAGAGAGAGAGAATAGAGAGGAGAGAGACAGGGAGAGGAAGTGGGGAGAGAACGAGCAGGAGCGCTACCAAAAGCATAAATGTTTGATCTGGGAAACCCCACTCTGTGCTGCTCACTTCAGCACTGTGTTCTACATGGAGAACACAAGCAGGATGCCAGGTGCTTCACTCAAATCATTAGCTGATAGTGGTGATACAAAAAGGCCAGGCTTTAGGACTGAAACTTTTGTTTGGAGCTAAATGTTGTATGTTTTTTCCCTGTAGGCTAGAGCAGTGGTTCCCAACCTGGGGGGTGCCTGGAACTGCAGGGGGGGCCTTGAGCTGTGTCTGGTCAGAGGCAGCGGGTTAGGCCATAAGAGATATTATTTGAGTAAATTCAATCGAAAAATATTACCAAACATGACTAAGAACGGAGAAAACACTCCAAATTCTGTGTATTGGTTTGATTTAGACAAAATTAGATGTTTTAATGCATTCAGGAGGCCTGTGGTTTTGAACTGGGGGGTGGGGGTCGGCCTGTTTCCAGCCTGAGCAGGGGGGGCTTCTAGGAGAAAAGGTTGGGAACCTATTCCCAAAGTTTGTGGCCCCCTTATCATTCAAAATATCCCATAGGGGCCAGCCAATAATAATAATTTCCTGTATTCAAAATAAGTTGTATTGCAATGACCGTGGGCTAGATACTGATTTATAGGTGTATAATTTAACAAATATTTCATTCAAAACTCAACTTTTTTCAGTGTACTTGTTTAGCAGACAAGTTTTGAGGTCCCCCAGTGGTCCCATGACCCCACTTTGGGAACTACTCGACTAGAGAAAAATTATTGGTACGGGAGTGAATGGGCATCTTATAGGTAAAATTGCCCAATTCAATAAATGTGTCTAAATGGTCTATTTGTGTGTGCTGGTTCGACTCTTCATTGTCAAAAATGTACTACCAGGTCAAGCTTTTTTTTTTGTGGGAATGGAAAGATCATACATTTGAGTACGAACAAAATTTGTGCAAAGCAATAATCGTACGATGCATCCTATAGAAGCCATTTAGGATTAAGCCTCCCAGTACTCCCAGTAACAGGTCCACTATGTATTGCATTGAATATTATGTGTGGTAAAATTTACAGTTCATCTATGCCCAAAGTGGGGTCCGGGGACCACTGGGGGGCCTCAGAGGTACTGCAAGGGCTCCCCAAAGCTTCTCTGTAAAATAAGTACACAGAAAAAAGTTGAGTTTTGAAAGAATTTTTAGATCTTTGTTAAATTTGATCTCTTTAAATCAGTATTTAGCCAACATCCATTACCATTTGTTCTCATGCACATTTTGTGTTGTAAAACTTGCTTGCTAATTATTTTAAATACAGGGAATGATTATTATTGGGCTATCCCAGTCGAATCTTTGAAGTGGTTAGGGGGGTGCGAACCTGAAGACTTTGGGAATGGCTGGTCTATGCTAATATGAGGATTACTGCCCGTTCATTATTTTAAAAAGTCCTCAAACTGGCATCAGTAACAACAAAAAAGAAAAAAGTAATGTTGTGGCTAAAACCCATCCATAACTTTTATCCTCAACTGACCAAAACGTTTAACAACATCAAGACATGCTCATGAAATCAGATTTGTTGATGTCATTACAGAGTCCACAATTACCAACTGGATTCAATGCCAGGGTTTACCCACATCCCTTCTGTTTGTACACAGTTTGATCACAGCGATTTCAACGTGTCACATTTTACCCGTAAACGACCATAGTGAGTGACACCGAGGCTCCAAACGGCTTTGCAAAAATTCCTGTACTTCAAGCCCGCACCGTTTGAGCGATCTAAAAATAAGTCTATTTTTGTCAAATGAGCCTCGGGGCTTACACGGCGAGGCGCAGACATCCCAGTTGACGAGGGCAGTTGTGCGGCTGATGATATGTTTGCGTTAAATGAGATTGATGGCCGATCATGGCCGGGAGATTCACAATGCGGCCCTGACAGCGGTGGGAGGGGAAGACGTAGAAGTTGGTTGACTGATAGAGCGATATAGTCTCATGTTTTATTCACTGATAACAGTATCTCGCCCCCTGGAACTGCCCCGGCTGCTAACACACAGTCGGGACAGGCGCCATTTCTCTCGCTCCGTCTTCCTCTTCCTCCCTCTCCTCCCTGTTTTGCATTCACGCCGCGACGCCACAAGTGCGCTGCAATAAAAGTGACTGAACTCTGCGCGGTGCCACACTCCTGATCAATCCTCTCCTCTTTTTGCGCTTGATTGTAGGAGGTGATTTTGAAGCGAGCGGCCGACCTGGTGGAAGCCTTGTACGGCATGCCTCACAACAACCAGGTAAGCGCGCGCACACACACACATAAACATTAAAGGGATACGTGTGCGCGAATGTTGACACAAACATCGATATCGCCGTAAAAAAAAATGTTTGTGGTTCGGACTGCTGCTGCTGGCATCAAAGGCAGCGCTTCCACCCGTCCTGATGCGCCCCGCTGTGCGCACGCAACACCGGGGCCCGCCGAACAAGCACAAACACCTTACAAGCCTTGTTATTCAATAAACACAATGGGAGGAGATGTGGTAAATACAAAATGAAGAGGAGGGGAAATTGTTCTGGATGTTGTTTCTCTAAGGAGCAGTGGAGTAGTCCTGAGTGACCCTTTGGCTGTTTGAACTCGTTGAACTTGTACAAATGTAAAGCGTATGTAATAATAAAAATGTCCCTTGTGTAATTATTGCAAAGGCCTTGCAAGTACACGCACTCAATTGATTATTTACGCCGATTAATTAAGTAATCGCATAAGTATTTTCAGGTCTTTAGAGCAGAATTTGAAAGGAGAACCACATTCCTGATAGAAATAACACAATTTATTCTTAATTTCTCATTAGTTTGTCCCTAAAGAAGCAACATTTCAAACAGACACCGATTGGTTAGTGTCCTGAGATCCGAAATAATACATGTTACATTAACATTAATAACTTTCACATAAGATAAGATAGTTCTTTTACTTCACAACAGCTCTTAGGACAGGATCACACAGGGGGGTGCAAAAAGTCAGAAAATGTGCCATCAGGAAGAAAATAACAGGTAATAGTAATAATAATGATTATAAAAAAAAAAAAATAGTAATGTCTCTTAGCATCGCTCTGTAAATAAACTATACAAACATCTCTTATGCACACTAAATAAGATGAAAAAATACTAGATTTGGACAAGTTTACACGACATGATCTGTGGGGGGGGATCACCCTACAGGGTTTTCGTCAAAAAAAAAAAACATACTTTTATTTATTTTCTGGCTCAAATTAGACCATTTTGTCAAGAAAACGTTTCAGCTCTAAACCGTTCCATTCAACTCAGACACATGTAATATCTTTTTCAGCAAGTTGTGTCAAATGAAGACTCTAAAAACACTAATTCAGAACCAAACAAGGAAAGTTATAACTAAAACTGAACTTCTGCACATGTATAAGTTCCTTGCATGGAGAGTGTTGGCAAAAAATGTAAAAATCTCAGTCAGATGGAAGACTTAAGTGAATTTGTGATATTTTGTGGCTTCTTGCGATACGGATATTGCATCACCTAATATTGCGATACGATATTTTTTGCGATGTATTGTGCAGCCCTGGTTATAATATGTATCAATTGTTGATACTTGGGAGTTCGATCTTCAAAAAGTTATAATGTTTGAGCATAGAACATTTCAAGCTCAGTTTTCTGTGTAAAACTAGAACAAATGACCAAGAAGGCCTTTTCATTTTTAAGAAAATTTGTGCTATAGGGCAAGTCAGAGTAATATCTACAAAACTGTCACATCAAGAAACTACAAGAAGCTTTGTGTATCATGCAAATAATATACCCGTCTTATGTTTCAAGCTGAGTTCTCCATAATTCTGTGTGTGATATGTTGAATTAGCTTAAACCTAGAAGCTACATTCACAGTGTGGCTTTGTAGAGTCTTCTAAACTATCTTTATTGTAACAAACCCGCTGTCCTGATACAGGGGCTGGATTGAAGCCGTTTTCAGAGCGCGCGGGCTGGAAACTCGAGAGGCAGCGTCAGGCTAAACATTTGATGAGGCTGTTAATGAGCCCTGCCTCCATTTACTGGAAGCAATCCCAGCACTCCCAGTGACCACTGATAAAAACCACTCAGCCTGCTAGGTTTACAGTATCACCAGTAGACATCTAACATACTTGTGAGGCCATAAAGGCTGCCTGCATCATATTTTCTCTCTCCTCTGCTCGTCTTCTACCCTGCAGTGCTGACCATAGCTGTTTTTTTTTCCCTTCCTTTTTGCCATTGTCAGGAGATGATTTTGAAACGAGCAGCAGACATCGCGGAGGCACTGTACACGGTCCCCCGGGGGCACAACCAGCTGTCGGGTCTGGGCAGCGGTTCGGTCCACGCCGGGATGATGGTCAACTCCTTCACCGGGTCAGAGGTGGCGCAAACGGGCAACCAAGGTGAGGACAGGGAGAGGTGAATCGATTTACAATGTGCACACTAATACCCCTAGTAGTATTTATGTATTTTGGCGAACGGGGCCTTTCTGTGTAGACTTTGAACGCTCTCAACGTGTCTCCGGGTACCACCAAAAACATGTACAATAGGTCAGAATGAATCGGAGTGAGAGTGAATGGTTGGTGATGGTTGGTGGTGGTCGGAGGGGCCGATGGCGCAGAATGGCAGCCTCACTTCTGCCACCACTGAGTATGGCGCAAATGAATAATGGAAAGGGTATGTGTAGGTTCTCAGTCGTACAGGAGGTGTACGTGGTAGACAGAGATTCTTCAGTCTTCATCTGTACTCTGTAGTTGAATCGTGGGACGTTTCGATCTTACTCCAAAGAGCTTCCTCAGCGAATAAGGACTTGTCTACAATGTAAAAGTTAATTCAGGCTTGAACAATGCAAAGCAACAGTAAGCCATTATAATTATTATTGAAGTTTTGGGTAACGTCACTCTGCCCTGGAGAAATTCTGTGTTTTTCCACTATACTTCAAATAATATGGTAAAATAAAAAAAGAAGAATTAAGAGAAAACTAGTTCAGTATTTAGCTGTTGCTATTACTACTAAAAAGTTGGTAATTTATAAAGACTGGTGCAGAAATACTAACTTATTTATTAAAGTTATTTGCATATTAGGCCTAATTTTGCATCGGAAATTGTGTCTATGACTATAACAGATCAAATAATCATCAACTAATCTATTATTGAAATCGACTAATGGTTTCTGGGATATACAGACACAGACAGAGTAAGAATTACGTCAAAATTTTGTGTTTTTTGTGAAAAAAACTATGTTGTCTCTAAAGGCATTGGTTATATTGAAGGTATTGCAAATATTTTAGCTCTGATTGTTCCAAATATGAGATAAATCTCAGACCATAATCTAATCAGAGCAGAATGAGGACTCTCTCGCTCTCTCACTTTCACAATCCCAGACTGAATTATAGAGGTTCTTAGCTTTCAAATGAGGAATGGCATGTGAAACTTGTACAAAAAGCATCCTACAGACAATACTTTTAAGTTTACTCTAACAAGACGCCCTCAAGCGGCGTCACTTTAGCTTCATGTGACAAAAGTTTCATTCAATTACATTTCCCACGCACCTTTCGCCACCAACCGATGAATCATAAAAAATAATTGTTCGGTACAGCCCAGTCAAGTGTATGTGTAAATGAGACAATCCGTGGTGATTCGCAAAAAAATGTGAATGATTTTGCTGCTGATCTACTTTTGCACGTGCTATTTGTTTTGCACATGAGCAAAAATGTGTTAAATGACCCCTACTTTATATTATGTAAACTGGTAATCTTGGAGTCTACACTTCCAGATTTCGACGGCTTAAGAAGAGTCATGGTGATGCAGCTTATTTGTAAAGTCCAAACAGTTTTCCCTTTTCTGTCATTGTGTGACTTAATACAGGCTATGATGCTGACTGAGGCCTCACAAGATTTTACATACAGTATGTAAAACTACCTGGATCCTGATCCCAAACCCATATTGATGGAGGGGGGCCTTATTAGGAAGGGCAACCAGCATTAATCCTTGACCAAATTTAGATGCAACTCACTATACATCTCCTGTGCTCCTCTGATAAGTGTGGAAAAGTCTAAAACAAATATTGAAAATCACTGTGCTATGGAGGAACTGAGGTCGAGCTTTCCATGTGACAAATTTGGGCAGAGGCGTGAACAGAGCGAGAGAGAAAAAAAAATTAAAAAAGGACACTCGGAATCAGGAGGAGGAGGAATTGGGGAATACTGTAAATGCGCGCGAGGTGAGAGAGTGACGAATGGAGAAAGGGCGAGTCGCGGATCTGGAGTGGGATGGAGAAATATGAGCAGGTCCTAGGGGTGTGTATATTAGACTGGGGTCGGCCCTCGTCTGACAGAGAGAGATGCCGGTGCAGTCAGAGCGCATTCATCACGCCTATCAGGGGAACGGCGTCTCAATACTTCCAATACGTTTCATGTGGAAATGCGTATCATCCCGGCGTGTGATCACATATATATATATAGACTGTACCGGCTGCTTGGCTGTTCCTCACCGTTAGGTTAGATTAGGTTATGGGAGGATTGATCTTTATAGCGGTGTCGCCGAAGTCGCTCGAGTCCTCAGGTGCAGGCCAAAGCAGGTAGCGTTAAGATTTCTCCCATTGTCAGCGGATATTTATAGTTCATCTTATCTCCAAGTGTCCCGGGAATGCGCGAAAGAGAGCAAGATCTTGTCAGAAATACGGCCTCTCCTCTTTATAAATTAGAGTTGGGCAGCGCAGGCCTGTTACACTTAATTGCCTTATCAATATATCTAATTCTGAGCAGGAGCCAGCGAGGTTAACGACTCCATCCTCGGATCTTCCTCCTCTGCTCTGTTCAAAGCTCTCGCCGCTCTCCCTCGCCATATGCCGTCTAAGATTTTTACTTTGGGCTTACACTGGTGCAGCCATTAACCGTGTAAGGAAAAGGGTAATTGGCAGCAGTGCATGTAGTGCTTTCTCGGTTTGTTTTGTCTGCCATCTGCTAAACCCCCTAACCCCTGTTTCTCTCCCTCTCTGTTTCCTGCTCCATAGGTTTCAGTAGGAGTACGAGCAGCGTGTCCCCCCATGGTTATGTCCCCAGCACCACTCCCCAGCAGAGTAGCTACAGCTCTGTCTCCACGAGCATGAATGGCTACGCTAACTCTGGCATGGCGACCCTGGGCACCTCGCCCAACTTCCTCAATGGATCAGCAGGCAACTCGCCCTATGCTAGTGAGTAAACACAACACGCGGCAAATGTTAGACTAACGACAACCTATTATGCCTATTATGCCTGGTAACCAAACACTGGTGTGTAGGGCTTTGTGGAGAGGAGGGCTCCCATATTGTGAACAGTTAAACCAATGACTCATGGAGATAGCAACAAGAAAGCAATCACAATAAAACTGAGGGGGAAAAATATATTTATCTAACTTTGTATGCTGTTGTACAGCATGAATATGGTGATTCCTGTAATTTATTGTGCTAGAAAGTCAGATTGCTGAACCCTAAAACAAAGGTTGTGGTTTATGGCTGTGAGAACATAAAGCCTCTTTATTAAGAGTTTGTGAGTAAACACTACTGAAACAGTGGTGAAAGTGAAGCATCAGGAGAAGTTCAGCTGGCTCATCTGTTTCTGTAAGAACACAGTCAAACACAAATCCCACTTTATTGGCCTGGGGAACATATCACCTAGCGCCCCCCTTCAGCGCAGCACACACTCACCCTCTACATTAAAGACCCTTGATTAAATCAATAAACTAATTGCTAGAGAAGCAATTCCATTTCAGCTCTTTGATTCCTGGGTGTTAACAAGTATTTTAACAGGCTCATCGGCCCCACACAGACACTTTCAATCAATGGCCCCTCGGCCTGCCTTTGTAGGTCCAATTTTCATTAATTGATTAGTTAGGCCCTTCATAAATGGATTATGACTTTATTGCGAGGATTTGTCAGGAAGAGCCATAAAGGCTAAGTGTTGGATAATAACAACAATAAAGGCAGCCGCAGATATCAGGGGGCAGGTGAAATACGACTGGGCTGATTGTAAAATCACTGAGGGAGAAAATGCTCTTAGAGTATTAGACAGAAGACAAACGGAGACAGGGCGGACGCTGATGTCACAGGACGACTGAGATGTGAGGATTATCTCAAAAACAAAAATATTTTGTGTGAGTTTTGTCATGTATCCCATCTGCTAAAATCTTACTTAATCCTCTTCAAATCATAGATTTGTAAACACAGCTGCAGATGTTACCAGTCTGTCTGTATAATGTATTACAGTAACGGAATCTTTTTTTATTTCAACTGTGTCTGCTAAAGCTGCATTCGCAAAAAATGTTGAAAACAAATTGCAGTTTCTGCTCGTAGCGTTGCCAAAGAGAGAGAGGGGGGGGGTTGTTACAGCTACAGTGTACCCTTAGGCGTAGGATGAGTCATCAAAACAGGCTCATCAGACGGGACACCCACAAGAACAAAATGCTTTGGGGTTGTTTTCAGTTATCTGTATATATTTTTTATCTGATCCAAGTTTAGATATTCACAAAAAAGAAAAAGCTTGCAAAAATGATGATCCAGATGATTTCAGTCCAAATTGTTATCCCTCCTGCCATTGTCCATTGACCAGTCCCTTTCTGTTCGTCCCGTCTGCCTGTCCTGTGCCCTCGCTCCTCTCTCTAACCTCTCTCCCCCCCGTCTCTCTCTCTCTCTCTATCTCTCTCTCTCACTCTCTCCCTCACCCTCACCCCTCTCTCACCCCACTTACCTCCCTGTCCCGGCTCCGTTGCCCATTCAGTTGTCCCGTCTAGTCCCACCATGGCGTCGTCGACCAGCCTGCCCTCGAACTGCAGCAGCTCCTCCGGGATCTTCTCCTTCTCCCCGGCCAACATGGTGTCCGCCGCCGTCAAGCAGAAGAGCGCCTTCGCCCCCGTCGTCAGACCCCAAAACTCCCCGCCGCCCACGTGCACCAGCGCCAACGGGAATGGCCTGCAAGGTATAGGTAACGACATTCCCTTATTACTATCGTGCGCAAATTAAGGAGAGACACTGCCGGTGAATAGGGGGAAAAATCTAAATAATGGATGCCAGGTTTTATTTTGTTGATATATTAGCACCAAATATTTGTTCAGGGGGGATTTTGGATATTTTGTTTAGTTTTTGAATGCCTTGCTTTTTGAGGTTCTACACTGAATAAATTAGATATCGAAAAATCCCTCTCAACAAACCTTCTAAGTATTATTAAGTACAAGACTTGGAAAGTTTGATGGCTGTAGGAGCCGCTTAAGTGTAGGTGCTGTTGCAAGAGGGTAATAAAAAGGCTTTTTGAGAACGAGGCCTTTGAAGTTACAATTTTCTGTGTAAATCTATAGAGAAACGTTGAATCAGTACAATAATTATACAGTTTGGAGGTTAAAGTGGACCAAAATGTGAAAGTTTTGCCTGCAGTGTCTTCCCTTGCAAATGAATCCAAAATTATGTTTATAAACAGTCTCTATAGTAGTCAATGATTTGTCCCCTTTCCGATGGTAGCTTCCTGTGTTTAGCCGTAGCATGTACCTTTCTCTTCCTCACTTTTTAAATATTAATTGTCACCTTTCCTTCCGCCCCGTCTGTCCCTTCTCTCCCCTCCTCCTTCTCACCTTCCTGTTTGGTGCCTTCTTTTCCTGCCTCACTTTAGATCAGTCTTTTGTGGACTCTAGCAAGTACTCCTCAGCCAGCTCCCTGCAGGGCCTGGCCTTCTCCTGAAGTATGTCTACTCCTGTTTTTCTTCTTTTCAGTTCGATTAAAATCTACTGTGTCATAGATTTACAGTATAATAAAACTCTAGAGAGGGGGGGGG
>OMNZ01044348.1:10000-13067 GCA_900303255.1 Lesueurigobius sanzi | reverse complement strand
GGATTTTGGAGGCCTAGAGGAGGCCCTCTTTGATTGGTTATGGGTTTTGACCAATGGTGGCACAGCCCAGCCCACTCACAGCGCCAGCAGAGTGCGCTCTACGACATGCAACCTGCAACCTGCGCCTAGGTACTGCAAGATCGGGCCCACACTCTGGAAGGCTTTAACAGCTTGTAAAATGTCTGTTCATATTGCTCTCATATGATATGAATGTCTATGGGGATACTGTAGATGTGAACATTTTCAAGAAAATCATAGTCTAGGTGGAATCCCATTGTAATAAATAGGTCATAATTTGGCACTTTTTGGCCAAAAAATTCTAATTTGTAATATTTCAATGACATAGAACATTTTTGATCCTTTTTATATATTTGGTCATAAAATACAGTATTTCAAGAAAAAAAAAATACACTTTTTTGTGAACACATTTAAAAAAATAGATTAGAATTTAAAAGGATTCTCTCTAAAAGTGGCAAGTCCCCAAAACGGGGACCTTAGGGCTTAAAAGGTTAAGTGAGCTATACAAATAAATTGCCTTGCCTTGCCTAGATAAGAGTGCATTGTGTCTGTTGTATAACTCACTGATTGTCCCATAACTGAACTATTGTATTGAAGAGTGTGGAAGTACTTATAAAACCTACATTGATCAAATTTTCTTCTTACAGCGAAGATCTTGTAATTATCCGTCTGTGTAGGTTCTCAGTCGTACAGGAGTTGTCTATTGTAGGTCAAGATTCTTGAGTCTTCATCTGTAGTGTCTGACATTTAGAGGAGGGACTTAGAGGTTAACTCCTCCTTCTGGTTTGTTCTTAAGAGACCCACGAACGTGTTCAAATCTTTATTCGCTGAGGGAGCTCTTTGGACTAAGATCGAAATGTCCGACACTTCAACTACAGAGTACAGATGAAGACTGAAGAATCTTGGCCATCTTGAAATGATGTTAATAGGTTTTGTTCACGTGACGTCACATGCAGGTGTCAGGTGGAGCAGGCTGAAATAGCGGTCTTCACTTACTCAATGATGCCGATGGTATGCACCGTTTTCAGCTGTTCTAATCGCTCCAACAGGGACAAGAGTTATCGAGTTCCCAAGCCAGTGACACACAAAGGCTTTAAATGGAAGAAGATCTGCAAATCAAAATCTCTGATTGGAGTCGGGAGAAGAGTAGTCTGCAGAGGTCTGTGTTTGTAGTGACCACTTCATCAATGGTAAGCTAGCTCTTCTTTTTTATATTGATTGTACCATTGTACCAGCATACAGTTAAAATGTCACCACTTTTAAGGGGTGTTTCTTTGTGAATGATTAACCTAGTAGCAACAGTGTCAAAACTTTAGCTCAGCTAGCATAGCGTTAGCATATACCAAGAAAAATAAACAACGAGATGATAGTTGTCTTTTACTATATTGATTCCGAGGTCGTGGACCCAGCTGCCGACAAAAAAAGTTGAGTACATTCATACTCTTGCAGGCCTTCATTTGTTTAGTGGAGAAATATGTTGCTAGTACAAGATAATTGGTAATTATCGCCTTGACTGCCGCTTAACGTACGTGTCTTCCTCAACATGTTTGGTTATTTTATGTTGGTATCAATCTTTAGATCTAGCATCAAGGCTAGTGCGATAAGAGCTTTCCTCCATGTCTGAAACATCTGACATTTTGACATCATCAAATGCTAGGACATGAACACAACCTACACAACCTTCTAAAAATGATGTATAAAGCTCATCAAAACAAATGACCTCACCACTTGCAAAGCAGATTCGTTAAGCGAGAACACGTAGATATGAATTAAGGTTTTTAACTAAACCTTGGTTCAGAAAAACTATAAAGGAAAAATGTCTTTCAATCAAAGGCGTCAGTTTATGGAACATTCTTGAAAAACTTCCAAGTCCATTTGTGAGTTTAAAAATAATGTAATATTTTCAATGTTACAATAATATAACTCTGCAGAGGTTAGCAGATAAACGTTTGTTTTGCATTAATGTAAACTTGTAATTGATAACATGGCTGTGTTGGATGGCTAAAACAAACTGTTGATTAGATTGTGTTGACAGGAGGCAGACATGAGTTATTACTTCTTTCTGCTTAAAAGAAATCCTTTATATAATAATATAAATATAATAATAATATAGTTTCCTTTATAGTTCTACATTTCCTTGTGATGTTTGATGTTGAGGTTTTTCGTGAGATGAATGATATCCTGACGACATTCAGTGTAACAGATGTGGACAGATAAAGGGCAGTGTCCACAGCAGGAGACAGAAATGTCAGAACTGGAAAGATACATAAAATAGTTTTTCGAGCAGGTCTGTAGAGCAGTGGCTCTGGTTTCAGACAGAGGCAGGCGAGACACAGCGGGAGATTGATTTTTCATGCAGTGGTCAAATTCAATATTTTTGACAAGTTTTGTTTCTTAACATCTTAGTTCCAATGTCAAAGTAAAAAAAAAAAAAAAAATAGACCGAACTCACCTCTAACAATATTATTTTGTGATTAGGGCTGGGTACCATTCAATTCAATACCAGTACTTTGACATATACTTCATTATTGGTCATCTATAGACAATTTATTCCATAAAGGACCATTTATTTTCATTGTATTATTATTTATGAAACAACCAAGTAACTTTCTTTAGTTCTGTCTCAGGACCCACCAGGCATCACAACTTTTGGTACCAGTTTTCGGTACGTTTTTTTTCAATACCCAACGATACCGTTCTCCTTGTGAGTTTGACTTTATCAGGAAGTCACTGTAACATCGCCACACTCGCCTAGTTTCCCACTGATGCTATATCCATTCACAAATATTGACGTTTTTGGTTCATGTAGCGCACATAAGGCGACCGATAAGACGCTGTAATCCGTGTATCGTCATTTCATTCTGGGAGAAGCCAACGGCAAAATACATTGTGGACACACGCAGGATCTGATATCACCATGTAATTAAGAGTCCAGGGCCAATGTCAAAGTTATTTGCCCAGGACCAATGTTACAGCCAGCCAATCAGGGGTCAGTTGTGTTAGATAAGGGTCTGCTTTAAAAACTTGAGATGTCATTACAAAAATTAAG
>OMNZ01044348.1:0-5000 GCA_900303255.1 Lesueurigobius sanzi | reverse complement strand
TTCCCTCCAGCATCATTGCTTCTAAGGCAGCCAGTGTATACATTAGCAGTCCTTTGGTTAAGACACTTTACATACTGTCACTTACTAGTGTGTGAGTGTTTAGTGGTAAGCTATGTGCTGATGTTATGCTAACAGCAGCTAAAGTTGTGCTAACAGCAGCTAGTGCCATGGATTAATAATTTTTTTTCAATAACACGACTTTAGTAAACTCCACTACTTAGGCTTAGGGTTAGTTTGGATTAGTTTAAGCTAATCCAAACTAACCTGTCCTGTGGAAGTGGCATTGTCCTGTGGAGGTGGCATAATTTCCTGTGGAGCAGCATAGGTGCTGATTTATGTTTTTTCCCATGGGTGCACTGTCCATCAACTATCAGAGCTTAGGGCTAGGTCGCTTACCTCATAAGTTAGAGATAGTCAGATTGATTCCCTGTGATGTTTCTTTCTTTTTTTAACATGTGCCACACACATGATCTGGGCCTGATGCAGTGGAGCTCCTCTTGTCACATGCCCCTCCATCGGCCAGACCCTTCTCAAAAGTTTACAATCACTTTATAATGTTGTGAAATAATAATCTGGAAGGACATGCCTGTTTGGTCTTCTCTCTCCTCTAACAAATCAGAGGCTCAATCTGTTCACGTCATGCTAGTATCAGAGTGTCAGTTCAGCTTTGGCCTGAGGCTGATGACGGTTCCAAAAACAGTCCCTCTTCAGTGCGCTTCAGTCACATCTGGCACAAAAGTAAATGGGCACCGTGTTGAGTGGGTTATGCAAGTGGAGAAGGTCCAAAAATAGGAGCTGGGTACGTTCAATTTTCTTCTGTACCTGAATGATACTTTTTACAATACCTACAATTACTGGTCATCTAGAACTATAAAACAGAACAATAATGGTCATTTATTCCATAAAAGACTATTTCTTTTCATTTTTGTATCATTAATTTGAGCTGAAACAAACATGCTCTATTCACCTTATTCTGCCCCGCCCACTTTTGTTGTAAAAGCATTTCCTGTTTTTATTAGCACTTCCTGTGAGCTGAAATTCCATTGTCGTCAATGTAAGAGAGTGAAGAAAATAAAAAGGGAATCAACAAAAAAACTTGTAAAAAAGCTCAAAGTAAATAAGTTTGTGTGGCTCAGGTTTAGTTTCAGTGGAAGAACGACATGAAAAAAGTCACCTAAAATTATTTTTAGCGATATTATCTCTGACTTTTTGTTGTCTCTCTAATTGGCTAATTGTCTGTGAGGAACTCTAAAGGACCAGAGCTGATGGATATATTCACACAGAGGTTTGTTGTAAATGTTTCACCAAAAACAAAAATCAAAGCTCAAGTCAGACCTGCAGTTTGACCAGAAATACAAAATGGCGGCCCCCATTGCAACTTCCTGAATAAGGTGGGTACCATTAGTACCTAAAAACATTTTTCAATGCCCTATTGGTTTCGTTTAATGCTACTCAGCTCCATAAGGGCCTAGATGTCTTGACACGCCCCTGGACATATTCAGATTATGACCACCAGTGCGGAGAAAGAAATAATAATGCCTTCAGTTTGTTACTTTGTCAATTACGGCTACTGCTATTTCCACTGGCCATATCATAGACTACCTTATCCATGTGTATCTGCACGATATTGATACTAGTGTACCATGATTCAGAGGAGCGACAATCTGCCACCGAGAGGAAAAAATAAATAAATTAAACTGCACTGCTCCCAGCCGCCCACAAGACAACAGGCAGACACAGGGAGGCAG
The DNA here is from genome assembly GCA_900303255.1 of Lesueurigobius sanzi. Taxonomy (NCBI): domain Eukaryota; kingdom Metazoa; phylum Chordata; class Actinopteri; order Gobiiformes; family Gobiidae; genus Lesueurigobius; species Lesueurigobius sanzi. The sequence continues at coordinate 3,252 of OMNZ01044348.1, read as the reverse complement.
AGCTGCAGTGGTGAGCGCGGGATGATTCATGCAGAAAACTGGAGCTCCGGGCTGGGTTAGCGAGGGGAGGCTAACACTTACATTTACACAAGGAAAACAATAAGACTGATAGTACTGTGCCCCGCCTGAGCACTGCAGTCTGAGAGCACACTGAGAGGCGACATTTAAGGACAATAGCAGATAAGAATTGATGTTATAACACAAGTGAGCTCTCTAAGTCAATGCCGTTACAGTTATTTTACTATTGGGCTTAAGTCGGCAGTAGAAGAAGCACATCTGTCGAAATAATAATCATTTTTAGCACTTTGTCCCTTCCTTGAACCACCACTTTAATGTTGTGGAGAGGTGTGTGCACCATGATCCTAGGAGCTATATTGAGAGGAGATTTGTGCCAATGGTAGGGTCTTTTCTTTTATTAGGGTCAGCTGACGAAGTTCTTTGGATAAAGAACGCAATGTCCTACACTTCAACAGATGAAGACTGAAGAATCTTCTACCATGGACAATGGCTGTACAACTGAGAACTTACACAGACTTATCTAATTATGACTGAAATGATAAGATCTTGAGTATAAATTATTTAAAAATGGAAGGGGAGCAGGGAGAAGCTCAGAGTAGAGCTGCTGCACCTAGTACTCTTCCTTATCTAATGCAAAACACACAACTTTAATTGGCAAATATTCTTTTTATTCACTATAATGCACATCTCTCAAAATGGAGATATTTCTATGTTCAAGTTTTGAAGGTTAATGTGAGAAACAGAATTATTTTTGCTGATGTTTCCAATCCTTGTATATTATCTGCACCTAACTGTGCTGCTTCTTTTATCTGCACAATTATAGCAGCACTGTCTTTGTGTGGCTAATTTCAGCAAAGCCCTGAAGGTTTGTGCCTTTCTTGTGTACGTTTAATTCAACATTTAGTTTTCCTTTGATTAAAAGACATGTGGGAGACAGAGCAAATGAAATGTCGCTATGGTTTGTGTGATTGCAGCAGAACTAAAAAGCCCCTTGCTTCATTGCTCCATGGTTCTAATTAATAAAAGTTGACTCGTAACATTGCATTTTTTTCCCCAGATTTAAGTGAAGTATCCCAAGGTTTACAGAGAAATAGATAACTACATTTAATTAATTACAAAAGATAAAACTCAAAAATGAAGAAAAGATAAGTAATTGAGAGATTGCGTTCAAGAATGTGATGATGTAATTTTCTCAGATGGAAGGCAGCGGCTAAGGTTAAGATCACATCGGACAGCAGCAACATCAAAACCATGGATATATAAAAAATATTGAGCAAAACCAAAGCTCAGCAATTAGGGCTGATGTTATGAAAGCACCACACGTCCCTTTGAAGAACGACGGACACAAATAGAGGCAAGTACGAGCCTGCTAGCAAAGCATAGCTTAGCCATACAGTAAACTAGATAAAAGTACAGTTTTTATTCAATATCAAAATACTACACCACTGTAATCTCCAGTAAGAGCATTACTTATTGTGTCCTGAAATAAGCCATTATTTGTTTGTACTGCTAATCATCTTTAAGTCACCATCATTTATACAGCCTAAAATAACTTATAGAGGAGGCAATAGAAAACCTTTCTCTGTGATTTTTACAGTTTGTAGCATCAACAGAGCCTCAGTCAGAGTCCGTCTCTAAGGTGCTCAAGATGTTAGCATGCTAGCGCTAGCACATGTGGGGGGTCAGCCCTATGTTCCCCGGGTCCTATGTTCCCCGGGTCCTATGTTCCCCAGGTTTAGGGTTAGGGGTTGGGTTTAGGGGTTGGGTTTAGGGGTTAGGTTTAGGGTTAGGTTTTAGGTTTAGGGGTTAGGTTTAGGGTTGGGTTTAGGGTTAGGGTTGTGTTTAGGGGTTAGGTTTAGGGGTTAGGTTTAGGGTTAGGTTTAGGGGTTAGGGTTAGGGTTAGGTTTAGGGGTTGGGTTTAGGGTTAGGTTTAGGGGTTAGGTTTAGGGGTTAGGGTTAGGGTTAGGTTTGGCGTTAGGGTTAGGGGTTAGGTTTAGGGTTGGCATTAGGGTTAGGGGTTAGGGGTTAGGTTTAGGGTTGGGTTTAGGTTTAGGGTTGGGTTTAGGGGTTAAGGTTAGGGTTGGGTTAGGTTTAGGGGTTAGGGTTAGGTTTAGGGGTTAGCTTTAGGGTTGGGTTTAGGGTTAGGTTTAGGGTTAGGTTTAGGTTTAGGGTTGGGGTTAGGGTTGGGTTTAGGGGTTAGGTTTAGGGTTGGGTTTAGGGTTAGGGTTAGGGTTAGGGTTAGGGTTAGGGTTAGGGTTAGGGGTTGGGTTTGGGGTTAGGGTTAGGGTTAGGGGTTGGGGTTGGGGTTTGGGTTGGGGGTTGGGGTTTGGGGTTGGTTTTGGGTTTGGGTTAGGGTTTAGGGTTAGGGTTGTGTTTAGGGGTTAGGTTTAGGGGTTAGGTTTAGGGTTAGGTTTAGGGGTTAGGGTTAGGGTTGGGTTTAGGGTTGGGTTTAGGGGTTAGGTTTAGGGTTAGGGTTAGATTTAGGCGTTAGGGTTAGGTTTGGCGTTAGGGTTAGGGTTAGGTTTAGGGTTGGGTTAGGTTTAGGGTTAGGTTTAGGGGTTAGGTTTAGGGTTGGGTTTAGGTTTAGCTTTAGGTTTTAGCTTTTTTTCCTATGTTCCCCCGTCAATAGAAGTGTGGGAACACCGGGCCTGGGGAACATAGGTATGCACCCCACATGTGGCCTACATGGTAAACACCGGTTCTAAGGAATTGGTTTTCTTTAAGTAAGATAAGATAAGATTCAACTTTATTGATCTCACAATGGAGAAATTCACTTGTTGCAACAGCTCTTAAGACAGGATCACACAGGGGGGTGCAGAAAAAGTTACAAAATGCACCATCAATCATAGTAATCATAGTAATAATAGTACAACGTAATAAAATAAAGTATTGTCTCTCTTAGCGTCTCTCTCTCAATAAACGATATAAACATCTTTATGCTTACTATATAATATTAATAACTACTGTATGTCATATTGGACAGAATGTGCTGTGTATGAGATATGAGATGAATAAATAAGAAATACTGTATATGTGTCAGTGCAGGTGAATATATAAAGAATATATAAAGTATCTGCTCTGTTCATCTGCCTGACTCATCTGTTCATCTGCTATTTTCGGATGTTGCATCTTGAGTTCAATAAGTGGAGACGCAGGTTGATACTGACTGACTGTATCCAATTCTCCACACTATATCCTAACTACTCATTTACTCAATTCAATTCAATTTTATTT
>OMNZ01044334.1:3390-22094 GCA_900303255.1 Lesueurigobius sanzi | reverse complement strand
CTTGGGTAAAGTAGCCAAAACATTTACCCAAGTAAGAGCTTTGAGATACTACTTGAGTGCTGTGAGTGCCGAGTAATGTTTGAGCACAAATGTGTGATTTGTTTCAATAGCTACATAAATGATGTGAAACAAAATAAAAAGTGAAAATCCTATTTTTTTCAATGAAAATACAATGAAATACATAAAACAAGCAATTCTGCAGAAAAAGGTGCACAAAACACAAACTACATCTATGCCACTTAAAGATTTACGTAGTTAGACTTTTGAATGATTGTGGGGTGCACAGGTGTCTTTATGAAAGCTAAGAACCTCAAACAGGTGCTACTAAATTAGAATCATGAGCAGAGTGTAGTTGGACTATTTAAAAGCAGAATAACAGGTCTTTGAGGGTCAGAAATCTGGCTGCTAAGCAAGTGATCAAATACTTATTTGACACAGTAATATACAAAAATATTGTTAATGAAATCATACAATATGATTTCCAGATTATTTTTTTTAGATTCTGTCTCCCACAGGGGAATTGCACCAACGATGAAAATTTTAGACCCCTCCATGATTTCTAAGTGGGAGAACTTGCAAAATCACAGAGGGATCAAACTGGCCTCACTGTACTTGCAGTGGAAAAGGGACATTTTTTTAAACTGAAGAGTACATATACTTCATTATGATATTATTATAAGTAGAAATAAAAAGTACTTTATGATAAAACTACTCTAAGTACAGTTACTCCAAAAAAATTCTCAAGTAGTGTTTTTACTATGAATGGGCTAGTCTCTCTTCTCACGCATAACTCTTCGGGAGCGGGACATCACCACCTTATCTCCATGGATATTACAGGTAGTCAAACAAAGTTTTCTTCCAAATCAATTTGATAACTCACAACCTAAAAAGTAGTAGAAGAAGAGCTTTATTTCTATAGCACCTTTCACAGAGATAGTCACAAAGCGTGGATGATTTTGCATTCACTCCATACAGGACAGTGGTAACCAGCTGCCCCTTGAGGCAGACCGACAGAAGCGTGGCTGCCCACATCTCATCCAGACATCATTCAAACCTGGCAATGCTGCTGTTGCAGAGTGGTCCAAAGTTATGTTCTCTGATGAAAGTAAATTTTGCATTTCCTTTGGAAATCAAGGTCCCAGAGTCTGGAGGAAGAGAGGAGAGGCACAGAATCCACGTTGCTTGAAGTCCAGTGTAAAGTTTCCACAGTCAGTGATGGTTTGGGGCCATGTCATCTGCTGCTGTTGGTCCACTGTTTTCTGAGGTCCAGGGTCAATGCAGTTGTCTACCAGGAAGTTTTAGAGCACTTCATGCTTCCTGCTGGAGACCAACTTTATGGAGATACAGATTTCATTTTCCAACAGGACTTGGCACCTGCACACAGTGCCAAAGCTACCAGGACCTGGTTTAAGAACCATGGTATCCCTGTTCTTAATTGGCCACTAAACTTGCCTGACCTTAACCCAATAGAAAATCTATGGTGTATTTTGAAGAGGAAGATGCGATTCGCCAGACCCAACAATGCAGAAGAGATGAAGGCCACTATCAGAGCAACCTGGGCGCTCATAACACCTGAGCAGTGCGATTCAGGACTATGTGGGGCCTGCATGTTCTCCCCTCTGTGCTGTGCCGGTTTCCTCTGACAACCCTGAAGAGAGCTTCTGAAATCTCAGGGGACTTAAAACAATTTCTTTTTAATTGTATCTAATCTTGGAGGGATATTATTCGAAATTTAGCCTTTTCATGTAACTACTAAAACCAGACCTGTACATTCAAACAACTCAGCACTCGACGAGCATTTTCAACAAGCGCTTTCCTACTTATTTGAGTAATTCTTTAGATCACTACTTTGCATCTAATTGAATAAAATTATTTAAGGCAGCGGCCCTCTTACTTCAATATTTTGACTACTTCCCCCACATCAAGTCTTGAGTGTCATTTTGTGCGAGCAGCAGACGGTCCAAATGTGGATGACTGTGGATTTTTCCGAGTACACGGTGCTACAGAGCTCTCCATTGTGCCAACGCTGTTCCGCCAAGGCCACTGCCGTCGACATGGCGCGAGTGAATGGCAGCCGCACGCCTCTCCGCACATCTTTAAATTCCTCATTATCCACTAACACACGTCTTGCCTCTATTCCATTACTTACCCCGCATATTGTACATGTCCGCCGAATTCAATGTAGTGCCTTTTATTGTAGAAAATGAAAAATGTCACTTCCCTCGTCGCTCTCCCTGTCCTTACGCTAATTTAAAATGTCTCATCTCGCCGGCGTGTTCAACTGTCTGATTGCCTTAGCGGAGGGGGGGAAAAAAAGCAGGAGTGTAGAAGGAATCCCTCTTTTCATTGTATGAAAGGTGGAAATAGCGTGATTCGTGGTGGTAAAAATCTGCAGTTTCATCAAGAGTTGGTCCAGTCGAGCAGCGATGAAGACCCATGACTTCAGGAAGTTAAGGTCATCCAATTCTTTGGCAAACCAAGAGCCTTGTTATTCATTATATTCTATTATCATGCAGCTTATGGGGACATCCAGGCCATGCAGGACTTAACCTTCACAGGGACACGTTCTTCTGGTCCTCACACGGGAGTGGAGACCGGATTGACAGAAATCTATGGTGAATTGTGACAAAATTATAAAAAGTCAATGTTCAATCTACAAGCTACTTTCAAAACAGTTTCCATGGGGCTTTCCAAGATTAGTAGTTCATGCCAAGGGATGCCAACTTCAACAAAAACAAAGAAGGGACACTTTCTGCAGTACTGTCGACCAACATTGGAAAATAGTCTACTGATGTCATCTATTAATGCGCTAGTTTAAAAATACGGATAGTAAATGCACCTTTATGGGTTATGGAGTCTTCCCTCTGGGCAATTTTGTAGAAATCAGATCTGATTCCCTTTGTTTTGGTGGGTTTTATGAAGTTTTATACACATTCTGGGCTGTATAATATGGGTACATTCAGTGGAATAATTACTTCAGCTGCTATTTCTTTAACTACAATGATTAAACTAACCTGATAATAAACAGTGACAGATTATTTATTTAGTCATTACTTTATTTATGAATACATTTATAATAATTAGTAACCTTAAATGGATCTGGATATGTTTTCCTTTCTTTTCTTTTTGTGTCCTCTGTATCCAAGCGGCACCAAAGTGAGCCCCAGGCTGCAATATGCTAACTCCGGCCCTGGCAGAGCAAAGCATAGACTCACTCTGACACAGAGCTGCTCCCTCAAAGCTGCTGTAAAACTTGTCTGAACTTTCCACCTCTAATGTTTTTAAGCCTAAACACAGAGGGATGTTGTAAGAAGGTTACATGCCCTGAAACTCATCTTACTGAAGTTGTGCTATTAGTTTCAAGTTTTCCTTTATTTTTCACATTTTCATAAACAAAACTTTCATCAAGGCCAAAGCTAAATAGCTAGTGTAAAGTGGTAAATTGCATAGAGCTACAATATTTATGCTCATGTTGCATCTAATTTACCATTTGAAATATTAGACCCCCAAATCTGAAGCTAAATGAGAGAGAAAAAATACATAAATGTACAAACGACTCTGTTGATGATCTACTTTTACACAAGCTTGTTTTGTACAGGAGCAAACGCTTCATGACCAACAAGAATACTGTGATGGGGCTAAACGGCACCTGGTCCATTTACCAAAGTAAAAGGTGGATCAGCAGAGTAATTTACATCTTATACATTGGCAAATTAGGTGCAACATGTCCACAATTAGCTACCGTTGTGGCCAAAAGTTTACATACCCTTTTAATCTTTTGGCCATTTTTCATAGACTATGAACGACAACACAAACATCTTTTTTCCACTCATAGTTAGTGGTTGTGCAAAGCCATGTATGGCCAAAGAACTGAGTTTACTCTTTTGAAATCAGAACGAAACAGAAACTACTCAACTGTCCCTGATCTAACGTTTACATGACCTTCAACAACTGCCAGGAAAACTATTCAAAGAAAAACTCACTTCAGCTGAAATACAGGACTCTGACAAACTTGGACTCTCTTTGGCTAGTATAAATACAATAAATGGCTTTGCGCAACCACTAACCATGAGTGGAATAAAGGTCTTTGTGTTATCATTCATATTCTATGAAATGCAAAAGTTTACATACCGACATTCTGCCAGGGTAAGTAAATTATGCGGTTTATATTCTGGCTCCAACTAGTGCAGACTGTCGTCGAGTCATTGGGCAAGACACTTTACCCACATTGATTGATTGATTGATTGATTGATTGATTGATTGAAGAAAGCTTACAACTGCCAGGTATGGAATCGAAGAAGTGTTAGAAGTTTGACCCAAGTTAGAAACATTTTGTCTAAATGTGTTGGTTCTCAGTCCTACAGGAGTTGTCCATCATCCTACACTTCAACTACAGAGTACTACAGATGAAGACTGAAGAAGCTTTGCCTATGATTTTATCGAAATGCACATCCTGGAAAATCTTTAGATTCGGTCAGAGGATTCCTTTTTTGAACATTATGACTGGATTTGACCTCTAAAACGTAACTTTGACTGTTCTTTTTGTTCATATTTCTGTTTCATAATAGTCTAATAACATCATATGCAAATATTTCTACAAAGTGTAAGCCATTATCATTACAGACTTTAGAATATGGAGTCATTTAGTTTTCAAAAACAAGCGTTTCTGTGACAATACACTTCTTTTAAAACATTGTTCTGATTTATATTTAATAAGGAAGCCCATGATTTTCGTACACTGTTGAAGAGTAAAAAGTATTACATTAATAAAAAAAAAAAAATATATATATATATATAACATCAAAAAAGCCAGACATTGGTTCAAGTTGCAGAATATTTGAATAAGTGAACTTCAAATACAAAACGATGTTCTACTGATGGTGCCCTACTGCCCTCCAGTGGCCACAAGACAAACTGCACAAAAACACAACAATTACAGAACTTCTGTAAAAAACAGAATAACAATCATCTAAATGTATTTAAATGTGCATTGTGGAACAAAACAACTCCATTTTTAGTGACTTTTCAGTGACCCAGCGGCTGTATGGGTGGTTAAATGGACACTTTGCTGTTCATCACAGGAGCCTATGATGCTCCAGGATCAATGTTTGTGTGTGTTTCTGGTAGGTATCTCTGCTGATGGAACCATCTCCATAGTATCTATGGCGGGGGGCCTGAATTGCAGCCCGGGAGCCAAATGTGTCCCATGTATGAATTTTGGTTGGCCCTCAGGCTTCTGTTTCTGAGTTGGCACCCAGTGATGGTAGTTTTTACCTCGTTTAATAATTCTAGACAATTATATCTAGGGCTGCGTGATTTTGACAAACAACCTAATTGCGATTTTAACATTATGCATGCGCTTAAAATGTATATTTTTACTTTCAGTTTTGAGGCATGAGACGATATGGACATTTTGTCTCACAAATTTCTTGGCCAAAATTATTGCAATTCACAATATTATCACGGCAAATATTGCAAAATGTCTTATGGTGAATTCGGTTTTGACTCTGGGGCCGTGGTTTGACGATTATCTTCAGAAGTGATAAAACTAGTATTGTCAGCAAATGATACTTCTAAACTACTATTATACATCATTGTACTCATTTATTACTTTTCAGCTTCATAAAACACTGGGGACGCAAGACAAAAGAAAATCCCTCAGTATTTGGGGTTCGGTTATTATATATAAATTATATAAATTGCGATGTGGATTTGTTTGCGATTAATTGTGAAGCCCTAATTACTGTATATCCTCAATATTTCCCATTTTAGTGAGAGACAGATCTGCTTTAAGCTTCCAAACCTAAATGAATGTGTGGCTCCATGGTTAAAAATGGTAAACGCACCAATTGAATGTTTCACAGAATTGACCACGATCTCTGGCCCTCAATACCATATACACTTAAATATGTGGCCCCTGATTAAAAATGTGTAGACACCCCTGATCTATGGTATCTAATTGCAACATTTTAGACAATCAAAAAAATCAAGCAAGCTCATATTTATTGCAATTTAGATTTTATATCATTTTGAATCCAATTTAATAATTTTACTGACATCTAAGACCAATTTGTGGCATGTAATGTTGTTGTTCGCATATACATTTGGTCATGACCTGAGCCAATGCATGTAAACCATGTGTAGTAGGTAAATATATGGTGAACAAAATTTAAAAATGGATGGCGTTAAGGGAAGAAAAGAATTCCTGCTTCTGGACAGTGGTGGAAGTAGTACTCATTTTTTTCACTTAAGTAAAAGTGCAGATATAGGACCAAATATATAGTAAAAGCATCAGATTAAATTTGTACTTAAGTGAAAGTATAAAAGTATCTACTGTAAAATGTACTTAAGTAAAAAGACTTAAGACTTAAAACATAAGTAAAAAGTAAAAGTATTTTGATAGAGTTTAATGGACATTTTCTGTTTTTCCATTGAATCAAACCAGGACTAAACCAGTAAACCACTAACCCAGGGCTGAAACATGTGTAAACCAGGACTAAATAGGTCTAAACAGGAACTAAAGAGGTCTAAACAAGGACTGAACCAGGACTAAACCAGGTTTGAACCATCTAAACCAGGTCTGAACGAGGACAAAACTAGTCTAAACCACTAAACCAGGTCTAACTAGAAGAAACTAGATTGTTTGGCTGTTCGTCAAAGAAAGGTCACTGTGAAAATACAAGCAGTATTCAAAGTACTTTTACTTTTAACCCAATTTAAAAGAGTAGAAAGGAGTAGAAAGTACAGATGCAGGCTCTAAAATGTAGTGAAGTAAAAGTAAAAAGTATTCACGAACTTTTCTACCATTTTACTGAAGTGCTTCTAATCAAATCATAAAAGGTGCAGAGCTAAACAGTTTTGTAAGATTTGCTGGCCTTGATCTAACACACAAGTTGGAAAAAAAGACCACATACTTTTAAACTGAATGTCTTTTATTTGGAGAAGCCATTCCCTCTTTAACAATGACGTTCATATCGTATGGCATTTTTACATTCTGTTGAAGAAACAACGGCAGACAAAAATGAATAATCAAATGAACCATTACTTCAAAATTGGACTTTCTTCACAGATTTGTAAATGAGAAACTATGGACAGTGGGCATTTGGCTGTTGAGCTTGAGGAACAAGTATGTTTTATACATAAAGTTGAATTTCAATTTGCATGAAAAAGGACAATACTGTAAAATTTGAATTAATGGAGGTACTTTTCTCTGCCACCTCTTAAAGCAGCACATGAACAATCACATTCTCATCGCTGTAGTGCGTTCAGAAATCATCAGACCTTCTTCAATTATTTCAATATCATGGATCAGTCCGATTCTATGACTTTATATTTCCATTGGTAAAAATTGTAAACCAAATAACCAAAAAATGTCATAGTGAGGCAAGGGTTCTGACCTTATACAAGACCAATTCCATTGCATCTGTTTTTTGAACATTCATAAAACTAAAATGAAAGTTTAGGTCTGAGGTCATACGTTTTAGGGCTGCAACTATCGATTGATCTATTGATTATTTACATCGGATAAGTATTGTGCTTGTATTAAAAAACAAAATTTCATGTCTTTACAGCAGAATTTGAAAGGAGAAAAACATTTCTGATAGAACTAACACAATTTATTCTTAATTTCTCATTAGTTTGTGCCTAAAGAAGCAACATTTCAAACAGACACTGATTGGTTAGTGCCTGAGAACAAAAAAAATTAATCGTTTCAGCTCTAATTCTTTTTACATACAAAACCAATTATTTTATATTTCTAGTAATTCATCAGACTTCCACATAATATAGAAATAAAAAAAGAGGCTTCCTGAACGCACAGTACTAAGACCTGTGGTTCTCAACAGGCGTGTCGGTGTCGGGATCCAAACCTGGGTCATGGAACCATTTTCATTGAGTCGTGAGCCAAGACATTCAAATCTCTTCATGTCGAAGAGTCGTTCAGAAAGCGCCTTTATAGTTTTTTAAAATGTATTTATTTATGCTAGCCAGATAACCCACAATATCTTGAGACTTCATCACACATTTTTAATTAAAATTGTGAGAAAAGAACAGTTTTCCTGGCAGTTGTTGAAGGTCATGTAAACGTTAGATCAGGGACATTTGGAGCAAACAGGATTAATTCAAAAGTGTGTGTATGAAGTGAACTCCAGATCTTGTTTTTGATGAGGAAACATTATAATAACATGTCTTTGTAGGTTCTCAGTCATACAGGAGTTGTTAATAGTAGACAAAGGTTCTTCAGTCTTCATCTGTACTCTGTAGTTGAAGTGTCGGATGTTTCGATCTTAGTCCAAAGATCTTTATTCGCTGATCTTTGGACTAAGATCGAAACACCCGACACTTCAACTACAGAGTACAGATGAAGACTGAAGACTCTTTGCCTACAATGTTATAACATGGTTCGATTTTGCATAGCATGTCTCCTGTCATGTTCACTTGTGACACAGCTTGTCATGTTGAGTCCTGAAGCTATACCAGTTGAGAACCACAGCTGCAGACCTAACTAAATCTCCCCAAAACACTTTAACATTCACTTTTTCGGTCTCACTCCCTTGTCCTTCTGAAACTGCTCGATCTGGCTGAATATATTCAGCAAGTCAGCGGGGAGCTCCTTTTTTGGTCCTTCTTCCTTGGCTTTGTCCTCCGCTTTTTTGCTGCTGCTACCCTCCCTCTCCCCGTTCCCCCTTACATACCTACCGCTTTCCAACGAACCCCTCCTCGACGCCTCATTTCTGGGACATTTCGGGTACTCCGAGGGCAAGCTAGACCTCCGGGAGGATTCGGAGTCTGCCGACGAAGATGAGAAGCGTGGTTTTCCCTCGAAGCTGGCCCTCCGTTTCGGGTCGCTATCCCATCGTTTCCTCTTATCATTCTGATGACCAGATCTACTTTCTTCTCTCGTAGCTCGTCTCCGCTCCGCTTCCTCCTCGTCCGATATGGAGATCCTTCTGTTCTGACCGTCCTTGGATTTGGTGAATACATCTTTAACTCCAAACCCCGGGCCGCCCGCTTGGTTGAGAAAAGTTGCTGAAGTGATTGGCGGAGCAGGGTACCACTCTACATCCTCATCCTCTTGCTTGCTCCTCTTGCTCTGGTTGCTTTTCCTGCTGTCTTTGGAGGAAATTCGGCGATGGCGCTTGCTGGCCTTGTGTTTTTTCTTCTTCTTCTTTTTCTTTGACTTGCGTCGGGAGCTGGAGGATGAGGAGGTGGAGGAAGAGGAGATACTGGATGAGGAAGAGGAGGACGTGGAGGAGGAAGAGGTGGAGCGTTTGCGTTTTTTCTTCATCCTGGAAACATGGCGCACTGACAAGTTACATGTGGGAGATGGGTAGTTGTAAAGACATGTACGAGTACTTTAATAACACCAACTGTACTTGTAACACGCTGGTAACTTAAAGGTGCATTGTGGAACTTTTTATTTCCCACAATGCAGCTTTAAATGATTATTCATGAACTTTTTTTTTTTTTTACTTGACCTTTATTTAATCAGGAAGTCCCATTGAGCTTAAGAATCTCTTTTTCAGGGGAGTCCTAGCCCCAGAGGGGATACTATTGTACATACTGTAATTTTGTGTATTTTAGTTTCACAAAGCATTTTCTTGAAAGCATTGATAAACTAATAACATACTAATGACAAATAACAGAATTTAGTTTTTAAAAAATATAATGAGCCAAAATGACGTAACAGACTCATAATGTTGAGTCAAAAAATGTCATGAAAATTTTCCAATAATATTATTATTAACTTAAGTAGTTTCATATAATACGTTTACATCATAAAACAATATTTTTCATACCAGTCTGAACTGGGTGCAATGAATGTCATCTGTCATTGGTGAAAGTCGGATTTGTTTAGGATCTGAACAGGTTAAAAACACATTAAAGGATCTATTTAGATGCTTATAAATGATTAACACAATGATTATTATAAATGGTTTGTAAATGAATTAACCAATGCTTTACAGAAATGTTACAAATGTTTAATAGTGTGCAGTTGTTCTAGGGTTAAAAACAACTCAACTGGACTTACTTTTTGGGCTGATACAAACGTTTCACTCTCTATCCCAAGAGCGTCGTCATGGCTCTTGGGATTAGATAGTAAGTTATAACTGAACCATTTCCCCAGTCTGCCCCAGGACAGCTGTGGGTGCAGAGGTGACTTCACACCACAGGACACCCACAGAAAATACATAATGCATGGCATTGTAAAACAGTCCCTCCAGGATTTCGCAAACGCAACTATTAACGCAAAATCAAACAAACCACACAAAATCAGTGCAATATTGTTTTCCAAAACCCTGCAACCTTCTCACAACTATTCCAAAAATCCAATCTTCCAATCTTCAATCCAATTTTCTCACTACCATTTATTATCCTCGCAATAAGGTGACAGTTTGTGATCAGTTAAATATATTTTACTACGCGTCTCATTTACTGATGGGTCTGACTTCCAGAATCAGTTCAGAGAATTACAAACACAGACTAGGAACTTTCTTCGGTGACTCGCGCAGGCGCACGTGAACACCAAGGCACCATTTGCGGCGCCATTCCGTTTCTTCAGAAGGGAGTTACAGATATAAGCATACAAATCATTCAGCACAGTAACACATGACATGACATAATAGGATACCAAAACAGTGCCGATGGAACTCGGACGGTAATTTAAAGTGGACTTCATGGGTAATGGGTCAGAGAAGGAGGAGGGGGGGGGATTAGAGAGGAAAAAGGAGGACCAAGGAGGGATGATCTGGATGCAGAGGAGAGACAGAGAGAAGGGAAGGGAGGGGGGGTAGGGTTACTATTATCTTCAGTAGGAGGCGGACAGATAGTAAACCGTCAGTCCTTGAGAGTATGGAATGTAAGCATCTGCTGAATGTGTAGGTAGTCAAGGCAATCTGCCCCAACTTTGGCCTTGTAGATAGTGTCCACTGCGTAGGAGATTAGGAGGAGGCAGAGAGTCTCAACACTTCCAGAGTTCCCCTGGGCGCTTCCAGTGAGCACTCTAGGTTCCTCCCCCTTACCCAGTCTCATTCACCCACCAACTGGACTCCAACTTCTTGCTCTAATTTGGTGATGTAAGACACATATGACAAATGTTGCGTGTGAATTATTGTTGCTTCCTTAACTCCGTGGTTCTGCGAGTGTGTTTTCGCTGTGGACTTTAGAGTCTCGTTGAAAAATCCAGCGACTAAAGCCCAATAAATAAACAATTTAACTGGACGTCACCACATTCAGGGCTGTTTAATTACAGTTCAACTGAACTTCTCACTCACTGCGCACAGTGCAAATATACAAGAAGAAAATCTCAACTTTTCATCGCAACTTTTGGAAAAATTACCTTCGCCTGCAAAAATCACAATACGTGCCCATGAAATCCTGGAGGGACTGGTAAAAGAACTCTTGAGTGTTGTGAAAAGAGCTTTGTCTTGATCCAAACAATAAATTTGAGCACAAAAGATGTTTTCATGCAATATGGCCTTTATGTCATGTGACTCAATTTTTAGATTTATTTTAGATAGCATTTGCTCCATTCATAGTGACTTAGAACAGAAAAACAACAAATTATTTAAAGATTATTAAAAGAATCTTCAAAGATTTGCGGCACTACTGACTAGGGTTGGGTACCGCTAAAGAATACTTGTATGGTACCGGAAAAAAATGGTAAGGTATTGCAAATACAATTAGCCCTGTAAACGGGCACTACAATGTTATTTTTATTTTATTTTTAGATGGCACATTTTGATGCCTGGTGCGTTTTGAGACGTTTTTACACGGTTGAAATAATGCCAAATAATTTAGTATCGGTATCGAAATAAGTATCATTCAGGTACCAGTATTGTAAACCAAGTATAGTTAACGTACTGGTATTGAAAAAAAGATGAACCCAGCCTTTCTACTGACTCCATGACCAAAGTCACCTCTGCAGCCACAGTTAACCTGAATCAGACAGAAATGTGTCTGGCATTGGCCCCATCTTCAGAACAGTCAAGTAATATTTCTGATTCCGACAATTCTCCAAATGATTAAAATCCAAAGATGCAGATACATTTTTCCAAGATTAGATCCAACTTACCTTTTTTCCGCTTTTATGATCATACGCAACTTGTCAGCGCTCGTCTGACTGCTCGTGTTGTTCACCTGTTCCTGCTCCTTAGCCATTGCTTCTTCTCTCAGGCGGATGGATTTCTTTACAGCCGCCACATGGGGCAAGGTAAAGTTTTAAAATGGCAGCCCCCGAGCCCACGTACACGCATCGACAAATGCATGCAAATGGAAAGCAGTTACATGCAGCATAAAGCCCAGTAGATCATCAGAGACCATTGATTAGTAATTTCGCAATCGTTAAATGGAGGGGGAAAATGAGAGGTTAATTTAGAAAGATGTGGCCAGAAATTAAAAATGTTACAGGAATGGTTGGATACATTTGAAATAGTTGAAAGAGAAGCGAGTGAACGAGCAAACAAATTACCCCAAAGGCATGAGAGGGATGTAACGTTACCAGATTGGAAACAGATTTGTCCATAGGGTCCAGTTGAGGTATAGAGTTGTCGTTTTCATGGTCGGCAGTCACATTTTTGCCCCAGATGACAAGCAGAGGACAAGTCCATGGCAGCCGCAGGACCACAGGGCACAATCCCAGGTTCACAGACACATACACGAAAACACTTCATCAGAATTACAAATAGGACATGGCACAATATCAGTCTGCTGGGGATGAAAAAAAAGTACCAACAGCTGTTAAAATGGTTTGTTACATACGTTACAAAATATACCAACAGTAGTAGACAAGTCTGAGTTTCTTTTATTCAGACACTAGGATTAGAAATGTTTCTTTACCTTGACATGTCAGGACCGTAGGCCGTAACTAGAGATGGATGTAGCCCATGTGACCTTCCCCATAGCGTTCAGCGCTGGCTAATCAAGCCAATTCATGCTAACATTTGAACCGCCGCCATGTTGTTGTTTTATTAAACAAACCCATATTAAAAAGGTATGTGCGCGTTACCTTCTCTTTTAATGTTGAAAATATCAAAAGACAAACAACAGGACGGTGTAGCGCGCGGTAAGACAAGGACTTGAGGGCCATATTAACAACATTATTTCAAATAATGAGTTAAAGAGGGGCCAAAAAGTTTACGTGCAAGTCAATGGGCACTTCTGCCTTCTGGAAACAAACCCGTATGCCAGCATAGCTTCAACCAGAGCTAGCCAATTATATCTCCATCATTAATATACTCTCTATGGTCAGGACCATCAGACTGGCCACGCATCGGAAGTAAGAACAGCTGATATGTGACACTTCACCATTCACCGGTGGTACTTCTGATGAAGGCTCGCAGTTAGCGGCTGAAACATGTCAAGGTAAAGAAACGACATTTCTAATCCTAGTGTCTGAAGAAAAGAAACTTGTTTAATCAATAGACACAACGCACATCCCTAAATTTAATGAGTAGTAGCTGTAGGACATTGAAAAAAATATATTTTTCATTCAATTTAAAAACACAAATCGTGAGTAATTTCATTGCCAGGTTGAGAGTTAGTTTTCAATCAAGGTGGTTATATTGCAATGATAGAATCAAAGCAATAAACTGTTTTGCTTTATCACAAAGGCAACAAACCAAGTAATGTAGCATCCTCTAGTGGTTTGGCTTGTTTTTTCTCCAATTCCCAAGGCCAAACAAGAGGTGCTACCTTTAAATCCAATGTATCATGTAGTGTGGGGTGAGGAGGGGCCAGCTCACCTGTATGGCCTCTGTGATTTTGTTGAGTGCGTCCTGGGCTTCAGGGTTAGTATCATCTAAGGAGAGAGCTTTTCTGTACAGGCCCTCTGCTGTTACTAGCTTCTCCTGCTCCTCCAGCCTAAGACGAGCAAAGTCACAAGCCAAGCAGTTTAGCAAAGGAAAACACAAATATTACATTGTGAAATATTACACTTATTATTTTTTTGCTTCCCAGAATTGTTTGGCAAGTAAAATGCACAGAAAAGAGTGATTTCAATTTAAATGTTGTTTTGAGGAGCGAAAAAAAGTGTTTTAATCATAACTTTAAAAAAATCAAGCATTTTGGGTCGTGGCCTGAAATTCACCTACAATGGTGGGTCACGGCCCACATACTGTATATTATAAACAGGAAAATACTATTGACAAACATTTTTTCAATGATAATGAACACTGTAATAATTCAGCACATTTGATTGACATTTTAAAATTGGCCAAAGCCATACAGGACTGTAGCCTGATGAATAATATTGGCTTACACTTTTATTACAAGCAATGCGTCACCAGGGCCATAGCCAGGAGTTCAGAAATATACATTATGTGGGGGTCTGAGGGTCCACACCCAGGAAATGTTTTATTACATAGATGTGATTTAGTGCAATCTGATGTATTTTAGATCACCATATTCTATTTTAATCAGTTTTATTACCCAAATACTCAATGATAGATATTAGAACACAGGCTACATTATTATTGCTTTACACTTAAAATACACCATTGGGTATTACTTTCATTAATGTATTATATTTATTTATCTATCCATTGTTTTATTTATTTACAGTCAAATCCTGATTGGACATTGCATTTGTTTGGGCACTAATTTGCTCCTTGTTTTACTGTGTTGATGTTTGTGAAGCCTCTGAGGGGACTCTTGTTGTGGTATTGGGTGATAATAAAACTATTATTGTTGTGAGCCTTTTGACTATTTCTTTAATCATTCATAACTCCTCACAGGAATGGGCTTTTTTTTACATGCTCAGAAATATAATGCTCTACAAGTCACAGCCGGATGAAATCATCTCATACCCCTGTTTTGGAGTATAGCAATCACTAAAATTAGCCCCCTCAAACTCAACCCCCTCATTTAAATAATCAGGACCATTTAGGAAGTTTTAGTCAGGATATTCCTAATTTAGCTCCTTTTTAGCCTCGCTTTGATCGGGATTTAGAACATTTTAAATTATATTTTCTGTAAATGGATGGTAAAATATTGCAATAATGTTAACGAAATGGTCTTTGAATTGTATTTTGTCATTGTATATTGTATTGCATTTTTTCTCATAGTGTGCAGTCCTTGTATGATGTAAATTGTGTATTATGTTATGTAAATTGAGTGAAAGTGTGTTTCTTACTGTCGTCCCCGCTCCACCAGAGTCTGGCTCAGGTACTTCTTGGCGTTCCTGTGATCCGGGCAGTTCTCCAGAGCCAGCTCAAAGTCACTGATGGCCTTCACTATACTGCCTTTGTTGGCATACCTGGAAGAAACCGCGGCTTGAATTGTACAGAATTGAACAAGTTTGCATTCAAGGATATGTGGTCCAAGAATATATCCATAGGGCGCGTTCACGTAACATCACAAACATCCTAAAAAGCCTAAAGTTTATAATTGAGGTGGAGGGCAGATGATTGCTGGTAGTTACCAGCCACCAAAGTACAGATTTCTAGTCTTAGGCTGTATCCGAATGTCCACACTATTTGACTCCAACTACTCATTTACTATATAGTTTCGCACTGTATAGTAGAAGTATAATGGACTAATTTTTTGGCCAATTTGGGCACACTGCTCCCTACTTAAATTCTCCTGGATGCTGATCATGTGACTGCACAAGGAGAAAGTAGTGAGCAGCACATCCAAAGTGTCAACAAGATGAGCGATTACATCTGTAAAGTTTGCAAAACTCTGCTAATAATGACATTCCGCGACCAAGACCGACCCAATTCAAGAGACAGTTTATTATTTATGGAAATGTATAAGTCAGAAAAGTTTTACTCAGCACGGATTTTACATTAATGAAGAGAACCCATCAAGCTCAAGCTAAAGGTAAGCAGCTTTTCCCCATAGCAGGCTATATTTAAGGGGGTTTTCTTCATAAAAAGTCCTGAACACGCCATTAAAGCAGCATTTCAGACAGTTTCATTCATCCGTGTTTAGTCCAGTCGCTGTTGGCCTGGTGGATATTTAAAAAGGCCCATCACCTGTTTTTTTTGTTGTTGTTTACAACAATGAAAGATGGAGTAAAAGCATTAGGGCCTGATTTACTAAGCTGGGTGCTAAATTGCAAGGACAACAAAATTAGTCATTGATCATTAATGTGAATTTGCAACATGTTGCACTTGACTTATCATTAGAAACCGTTTCTATTTTTATTAGTGGCGCAAATCTGTCATATAAGAGTTTGTGCTGTGGCCTTGCAGGTGACTACAATCACAACAGAATCTGCTTTTTGCACTACTTTAACATGCACTCTCCATTTTGCAGGAAATGAGGCTCATAGTTGTGTCCAAACTCATTTGTAACTTTCCTAACACATTTCTAATGTCCTAATTCTTTACAGATTATCGGCATTTCTCAAATTTCAGGTTCAATGTCACAACAATGCAAACAAAGACTAGCCTGAAAGCTCACAATTCATAAAAAAAAAAAAAAAAAACGCTTTACATGGACAGTCTTTCTCCACATTGTACTGATGTTTCTTTTCACTACTAAAAAACAAACAAATCATCGGGTGCAGGGAGCAAGTGCAGACTAATTTCTGCCACAAATACCTGTGACCTTTTTACTATGGAGAATATCTTAACAACTAAATGCTACGGTTTGCTTCTTTTTAAGACATGTGTGTAACTTACAAGGCTCCTCTTGCCACCAAGGCTTCCACATTATTGGTGTCAATCTCTAAGGCTTTGTTGTACTCATTCATGGCCTCAACATGGCGCCCGTTCTTGAAGTGATCCACACCTAAACGAACACTAGAAATGCACAGGAATACAGCAGAAATAGTCACACGATTGTTGAGACAAATGGAATGCTCAAAGCACAAAAACAGTAATATTACCACTTCAGCGCCCATGATGCAGACTGCTTTTTCCGAATAGAAGTGGCAAAGTCTTCTTCTTGGAAAAGTTTACTACAGATAAAAGATACAGGATTAATGCCAAGTTCACATGGTCCTCTGGAACTGGGGGCAACGTTGTCCCCAGATGAAAATAGGGTTGTGACAAAATATCCATTTTGAGACACATCACAATACGGATACTTTTTATGGCAATATTGATACTTTTGATGATGTCATGCGTATTAATGAACAACGTCATGCATATTAAGGAGGCTGCAGTGCTCCAATACTTTCACAGTCAATAGAGGTAAATAATGGTCAAGAATGCAGTCAGGACAGTAGAGGGCAGCACTTGAACCAAACAGGGCAAATCTCATAAACTAACCCCCTCTTTCACTTTAAAAAGAATCCTAAAACATTGCAAAAAAATCCTTTGAAAAATATTCTCCCACATGGATGACCACATTTTCTCATAAAGTGCATCTTTAGTTGATTGATAGTTTTTCTTTACCTCTGTAGGCCTCTCATGAGCGATGGTGGCTGTGTGTCGCTAACCCCAACCCTCTCCAACAGGAAGTCCACCACACAGGGGTTGTGGTAACCGTGACAACTGCTCAGGATGCGCTCGTACGTCTCTGTGGTGTCGTTGCCAGCACGTAAGCCGCGGCTGGAAGAGAAGATGAAGTTTTAAGTTACAATTTACGTCTATACATTGGTCTATTAAATAGTAATACCTCTATATATTATGCCAGGCCCAGGGTTTCCAATTAATGCATTAGTTCATGTCGCCCGTCATAGTCTATTTTTAGCTGCGATAGTCTTATTGTGTAACTGCTTCGTCACGCATCAAACAATAGCCACAATAGTAGGCAAAAATTCTTCGGTCTTCATCTGTACTCTGTAGTTGAAGTGTTGGACGTTTCGATCTTAGTCCAAAGATCGTCATCAGCTTAATAACGACTTGAGCACGCTGTGGGTATCTTAAGAGTAAACCAGAAGGAGGAGTTAACTCTCTTGGTGCTAAAAGTACTACTACAGAGTACAGATGAAGTACAGATGAAGACTGAAGATTATGGTCGTTATTAAGCTGATGACGATCTTTGGACTAAGATCGAAACGTCCTACACTTCAACTACAGTGTACAGATGAAGACTGAAGAATTTTTGCTTTCGATGGACAACTCCTGTACGACTGAGAACGTACACGAATAGCCACAATAGCCTGAAATGCGGCCGTCAGTCCTCTTACAGACCAGTGCTTGAGTAGTGGCATTACGGAGCATCTCCTCTCTCATAAACACATCTCCTGCATGTAACCAGTTCATCCCAGATTCCCCGCTTGGAAACCTCTATATGTCGAAAAATCACATCACTCACTCCCTCAGCAGGGACGCTTTGGCTACGACAGGTGGCGCTGTTAACATGCCCGCTGTATTTTACAATACACTGAAGCCACCTTTGTGTAGACACCGCTGCCACTGTAACAAGCGCGACCACAACGCTGGTACGTTCAGCTCAGAGGATATGCAGGATTACTCAAACATAATGAAGCAACCACAAAGCAAAGTATTTTTTATAGGCCTCAAAAGTTTGATTAGAATATTACAAGTAAACAAAAAGACGTGTGTTGATAGTACAGTACATTTAGTTTTCTTGTGGCAGACACTTGGCCACACTGCTTTTGTTCTTTGACCAACTATTTACTTTAAATAATTGCACCGTTTTTTATTTTATCTTGCAAGCAATTGACTAGCTACAATATTTGTACAACTCTCAGGTCACAATGATTTGGTTCAGGGTAATGTCACAATATACATGTACTTCATGTTTAAATACAATTTCCCTTCAAAGAACAACAAAAATCTTATCTTCAA
>OMNZ01044322.1:3787-15682 GCA_900303255.1 Lesueurigobius sanzi | reverse complement strand
GAGAGAAAAAGAAGAGAGAGAGGAAGAAGAGAGAGGAAGGAGAGAGACAGAGAGAGGGGAAGGTGAGAGAGAAAAAGAAGAGAGAGAGGAAGAAGAGAGAGGAATGAGAGAGACAGAGAGGGAGAGGAAGGAGAGAGAGAAAAAGAAGTGAGGAAGGAGAGAGGGAGAGGAAGGAGAGAGAGAAAAAGAAGTGAGGAAGGAGAGAGGGAGAGGAAGGAGAGAGAGAAAAAGAAGTGAGGAAGGAGAGAGGGAGAGGAAGGAGAGAGAGAAAAAGAAGAGAGAGGAAGGAGAGAGGGAGAGAAAGGAGAGCGAGAGGAAGGAGAGAGGGAGAGGAAGGAGAGAGAAAAAGAAGAGAGAGGAAGGAGAGAGGGGAAAGAGAGAGAGGAAGGAGAGAGAAAGAGAGACAGAGAGTGAGGGAGAGCGAGAAGAGAGAAAGAAGAGACAGCCAACAGTTGGTGTAAAAGTGTTGCTACATATTTGTAATCTTTCACCATATTTATACAAAAATATAATGCAAATCCTGGTGAAAGTATTCCAAGTATTCAGAATACAGTACACTGATTGGGCAAAGTAACTGAATACGTTATAAAATACATTTTAAGACAAGTATTCAGTACTCTGTAACTGAATACAATTTACTGAATACAAGTATTCTCCCCAACAGTAGTAATTACTAACTACTAGGTAATTACTAGGGGGTTAGGGTTAGGATTAATTACCTAAGACTTAGGGTTAGGATTAATTATCTAAGAGTTACTGGGCAATTATTGTTTTTTTGATAGCAATTACTAGTAATTACCTAGTAGTTACTGGGCTGAATTTATTAGTAGTTTATTTGGAAGGGACAGAACAAAGAACATTGTTACATTACATAACCGATGCCATGTCCATAGGCCATCTAACAAACATGAGACACATAGGCATTAAAAGAAGAATTACATTAAGAAGTATTCTAAAGTGCTACCACAACTAAATGTATTCTTTTCTAATGTATAAATGTGCTAATTTAATTTAATGTATTTGTGACAGTCATTGGCAGTAATTATTCGCGGTTGTCAGTGGTTTGATCATTATCTGATGTTTGAGGTTGATTTGCTGATTTACATTTTTGTATTTTTGAGTTTTTATTGCCTTTTTGGGTTTTTATGTGATGTGTTTTTGTCATGTTCTTTCGCTTTGAGACTCACTGTGTGTGTAAAAGGCAAATAAATATTGATATTGATACAGTATAATGTATTCCACAAATGATGTATTTATTCATCAAACGTATCCTTTTGTTTCTCTGTGGGTTATTCCAGGTCAGTGGCATCAGCACTTTAGGAGAAAACATTGCAGATAACGGAGGGGTGCGTCAAGCGTATAAGGTTCGATATTTCCTATAAAACCACTCCTTTGGTACAGCAGATGGTGTAATTAGCAGTATCTTTTTCCTCATTAACTCTTACAGGCATATCTGAAGTGGGTGGAGACTGAAGGAGAGGAACCTCGCCTGCCTGGTTTAGACATGGATCACAAGCAACTTTTCTTTCTCAATTTTGCTCAAGTAAGTAGCCATTTTGCTAGAGTTCATTCTTACAAGTTCACTGTTGCGCTCAATAGTTCTGCCGTGACCGACCATTGAAATGAATCTACTGTGGGTTCCCATCATAAGGCTACATTGACAAGCTACGGCCCAAATTAGATGGACATTTTTAATATATAATGTAATATACAGTATTTCCCCTCTGATTATTGTTGATTGTTGAAGCAGTAATTTAGCTTAAAGTTGAAATCATGATCAAAACAACTCCACAACAATCACTTTTACAGACTCGAGAGGGGTTTTGATCACTTTTTAGTAGATGCATATTGAAATAAATGCACCTTATAAGTCTTGCGACCCACTGAAAATGGTTCCTCAGCCCACTTTTGGGTCCCGAGCCACAAGTTGAGAACCACTACTGCTCCATGTAAAAGCCAGTCCAATTGTCATTACTTTGAAGGACTTCTAGTTCTTTTCAACATTTCCCCTTTCATGGGTGATACAAAAATGTACCTTACCCTCGTCAACCAGCCACATTTGGGGAGTTGACTTGATCAAGGTGGGATTTGATGTATTAGTGAAATATAATGCATGCAGAATGAAGATTTATTTGATTTTAGTATCAGACTGCTACATGAAAAATAGCAAAGCAAAAGAGGAACCTTACCGAAGTCAGGGTACAAGAAGTACACTTGGAACCTTGACACAGTAGGGACTACTTGAAAACCATGCCAAGAACACTACCTCGACTTTAGCCATCTTTATTTCATCATAATAAGAGGCAAGTGTAATTTCATCATCTGGAGTGGGTAGACAGTGGATGTTCGGAGGGGCAGAGTAAACAGTTTGACAGCGATGGAGACAAGCTGAAACTACCCAGGACCTTCGCTCACATTCGGGCTGCCAAAACAAAGAGGGAGAATGTAAAGAGAAACCCCTGTAATGTTAAGAAACAACATTACGATGATTAGATTTACAACGTCTGAATTCCATCCAAAAATTAAAGGAACATTACCAAGAAAACCCATCGCTCTTCGCTTTTACAGTGGCCAATAGATCTTAATCTGTCGCCTGCTGTAAAAGTGCATTTTGGAGTGTGCTAATTTTAGTAATTAAACTAGTTTTAACAAGTTGTGATTTCTGGCATTCTTGGGTTATTGAAGTGGCATGTAATCGGCATAATCTGATACACATTTTGATTCAATGAATCAGTCAATCAGGAAAATGCAACAAAAAGGCTCACATTATCACAGTTATTCATTAAAGCAACGCCCCAGAAGTTTTGACCCAAATACATGTATATGACGAATACAAGTTATTTTGGCTGTTGTTTAGGTCAATATATCCAGCACTAGACGCCCCTACATCAGGCAGACTTCAGACACCGCACTCAGAGGATTTGGTTTTGAAGGGGACGCTAATGAGTCTGGTGAGAGTCAGAGTGCAAACTCATTTACAACTCTCTTTATACTTGGAGGTCATTCATTGTTGCTTGTGCTAACGCAACAATTCTATTCACTATTTGCCACATAACTCGTCATCAGTACAGGCATTTTTGTGACAGTGCAGTGGCGCTTGTTGCCTCTAGAGGCAGTAATCCTGAACAATTGCATGATGTTGTTTTAAAACATACTCAATTTGCAGTTGTAACATGTACTGCTGACATCAATATATAGTAATAATTACAAAATAATATTACGCTCGGTTAGTGAGTCTGAGACGCAGCCCAAGTCAACAAGTTTGCAAAATGGCCAAAGGCCTTTTTCTCCAAAAATCATTTATCATCGGTGCACATGGCTAATCTTGGTGTCCAAACATTTGGTAGAGCTGAGGGATGGCGGAGGAAGTGAAATAATAATAAATTATGTTGTTTGACAATAAAATGGGGTTGCAATGGTTTGGCCTGTAAAAAAAACTAAACACATATTTTCCCGCAAAATGGCCTTTTTCCTCCCTGTGGTGTAGAAAATAACAACAGAAATGGATAATCCCACATCAGCTGTCACTAATTTGCAACTTTGGACTATTTTTCTGTGTAAAACACGTATGTCAGTAGCTGTATCTGAAAGCACAGAGCCATTTTTGAGTTAAAAGTAAACTCTCTCCACCTCGGAAAGCCCCTCCTTGGTCCCAGTAGCTTGTCTCATTGGTCCACATGTAATCCTCCAAAACTTGTTTCTGAAATCAGCAAAAGGAGGGACTTTAGAAAAAATATAATTTTAGTTTCTTACTCATTGGTGAGGAATTATATTCTGTAGGTATGCAGCTGAAGAAAATAGGCGAGTCGTCATGCTCCTGTTGCTGTATGTTGTAAAGCAGATGTTTAGTGGTACGTTATTGAGATGAAGTACAGAAAAAATGGGAGGGATTAGTAGGAGGGCTTACTTCCCCCACCTCCTTATCGGACGGACTAAATTAAAATGTATTATGCACAATTATCTACTGGTTTGTAACAGATTAAAAAACATCTTCAGCCGGTAATGAGTGTCCCTACCAACATTACTGACCCCAAATCTATGCCCTTGCCTCCGTGTTACTCTGTGCATACTGTATGTTTTTTCTCCAGGTGTGGTGTGGGGCTTATCGACCGGAGTATGCAAGTCAGACCATTAAGACAGACTCTCACAGTCCTTTAGAATACAGGTAAATATTATCACCATTAAAATAATAAACCAACGTATCAGATGGATGGATGGATGGATGGATGGATGGATGGATACTTTATTGATCCCGAAGGAAATTCAGTTTTCCAGCTACTTGTCACACACATAAAAAGAGACAGATTAAAAGTCATAAAAGTACTAAGAAGACATAGTAAATAAATAAATAGAGCACATACAACTACAGTATAGCCCCTCCCACATACAGATGAATTATATAGCCTTCTCGCTCTGGGCAAGAATGACTTTCTTCGTCTGTCGGTGGAGCAGGAGTGTTGCCAGCCAGTTTGAAAACTATGTTGATTTAATTAGTGGACACAAGGCACAGACTGGAATCTGATTGGCCAATGCAGCTAGAGACCGAGGCAGTATTAAATTGCCATGAATAAGCACATGTAAAATGTTATTCATAAAATCAATAATACAAAATCAAATCCTTAATACAGTAGTTTGTATGTGTTTCTTGAATGCTATGATCGTTCTTAAGAAATCCTACATACTGTACCCGACTGCAGGAAACCAGACGAGCTCCTTCACCCTTCGCCTTGTTGGCCTCAGCTGGTTCTCTGTCTTATGAAAACACTCACTTTATTACAGAACTCCCTCCAGAGCAGACTGTTGTTGTTGTGCCAATTCATTAAAGCAATCAGCGGCGTACTCTCAGTTCCCCGCGCTCCTCGCAGCCTCATAACATCCCCCAGAGGCCACGCTGTCCTCTAAAAACCGTGTTCCTGTTTACCTCAGGGTCCTCGGATCGCTCCAGAATTTCCAAGCCTTTTCCGAAGCGTTCCAGTGTCCGCGCGGCAGCCTGATGAACCCGGAGCAGAAGTGTAGGGTCTGGTAGAGATTTTGAAGATAATGATGTAAAAACTTGCTTTGAAATGCTTTTCGAGCCCATTGAGATATCAAATTGGTTTTAATCGTCAGTGCTGTGCAAAAGTCTTAGGGATCTTTTTATGGCTCAACAAAGAAAGGTGCATTCAAGTATATTAATGGAGGAAAGAGGAAAGAACAAAGCAAGAAACACTTGGAGAGTGTACAGCAGGGGTAGGCAAGTCACTTTCTTTCTAGCCACAAGACCAATTTTTAATATTGCTTTGTACAAATATTGGTTGACATATTTACTGGGGGGTTCTGAGAGTCCTCCGCTTGGAAAGTCATATTTTCTGTATTTTTGGAGTCGTTTAATGGAGTCATATTTCCCAAACCGTCTGAGTGGCCAGAGGATACATGCTGGACCCCGGGCCTGACGTTGCCTACCCCTGGTTTAGAGCAGTAGACCTCCACCAAGGCACTGACAGTAATTCTTACTCTCAATGTGGTGAAATGCCATCTTCGCACCTCTCCAAGACTTTGGCACAGTGCTGTTCCCTGGACAGCTTGGAAAGATCCACAGAACTGACCATCGAAGCGACGACGCAAAAGGGACGAAGCTGCCGACTGCCTTTGAGCCTTACTCTAGAAAAGTATTTTAAAAAGTTCTAGTTTTTGTGATGTATCAATCATTAATTTGGAAACGTAGTGATTGTAGCTTAAGCTTGTGATGAATTAACTACAATAGCATTAGTCACACTTGGACAGTCCAGTCTCTCACTGTCGCAAGACACAAAATTACCTAAAGACTTAAGACTGTTAAATCTGTGCAGCTTTTACCCTTAATTAACATCCAACAAAAGCTGGCGCAGTGAGACTTTTCCAGCTTATGTTTTAAACTCGTATAAGCTAAAGCCTATTTATGGTTTACATATTTTTTCTTTGTGTTTTTATCTTCAATTCTGTTACCATGAAGAAAAGTAGTGGCAATGTTTTGTGTTTTACTGTCATATTGGTAGCCTAAAACTTTTTCAACAAACTGGAGACTGTTATGCAGGTTGTCCGTTTACTGTGTGGTCAACAGATTTTTATTTTATTTTATTTGAAGAATTCATTTGAAATGTATTAAACCTCACATCTGTCACATGGAAGGCCACAACATTTTGACATGACAGAATCAGTCTGTTCAAAATAGCAATTGGTCCCATTATAATAACATGTCTTAATAACATCTGTTCTAGAGACCCTTTCACTGCTTACATCATCAGTGACATCAGCTGGAGGCAGGAAGTGAGCAAGAGAAATAGTATTAAACTAAAACTAGTGATTATAAGTGTAAAACTACAACAAAAAATGTTCCTGTTGTGGCTTAAGGTGCAAGAAGAAGAGGAATGACATTTCAGACTCAAAGTAAGGTTTTATCTGATATTTCCAACAACAGTTAGACATTTGTTTAACGTTACTATGACAACAGCTACAAAGGATCTAGCTTCCCGCCTCCAGCTAAGCCCCAAATGTTTACAAACAATGAAAGGGTCTATATCATGGTTCTCAACTGGTTTGGCACCAGGACCCACCATCCATCTATAATGATAAGCCATAACCCAAAAAAACAATTTAAAATGATGTATAAATATGAAAAATACTGCATTTTCAAACAAATGTTTGCTCATTGAACATGAAATAATGTTATAAACCTGAAATCATAGTAAAAAAGAATTCATTTTAATAGACTCAGGGATGCTTTTGTGCTTTTACTCCAGATATATATGGATGAAATGCTCCCCAGAAGACTCACAACCCACTCAAAAAGGTTCAGCTGCTCACTTTTGGGTCCCCAATCCACCAGTTGAGAACCACTTTTCTATTTTATACAGCCTTCGAATTATTCCAAATCACTCCAGAAGGATATCCAACTCGGTACTCAACTTGTAGCTTTTTGACCGCGGCCAATTACACAGAAAGAGCCCTCAGTCAGACGCACTGGCTTCGGCCGCACGGCACATGAAGAGGCTTTCTGATCTCACATTGATCATCTTTGTGGAGATGAAAGCAGAGGTGCGTGCAGTGAACCCAAACTAATATCCCGCGGACCCGCACAGGACAATGAGCGCGGCCCGGACTGTTATTGTATCTTTATGAAGCGGTAATGACAGCAGCATCAAAGGGCAGCATTGTGCTTAGAGGTGGCCTGAGTCTAGCCGCGGGTCACAGGAACAGGCTCCCCGCCCAAGATTAATGTTTTGATGTTTTCGGTCACTGGTTTAAAGCCTTGGACGCGTCTGTTACGTCTCACCAACTGAATGTGATTCTCAACTCCGCTGAAAGGGCTATCCACGTTTGTTAGAAAAAAGAATCTTCAATTGAGGAAATGAATCTTGATTGGAGCAATTTTAGACTGGATTTTGTTGCTTTCAGGCGATGGATGTATTTCAGCGATGATGAGAGACAGTGAGGAGAAAGGTTTGTCAGCTTGTGGGAGTGAAATGATGAAGTAAATTACAATATTTACAGTATTTAGTACTAAAGCAAGTGGTTAGACCTCTGTTCAGAGCAATAATATTGCTCATATTGAATCTCAAATGATCTGAATCACTGGAGGTTCCAAATTTGCCCCACAGACAATTGTCACCCCAGACCATTTATATAGTGTTTTTCTACCTGTATATTGAGCATTCGAGTCACTGCAGGTCAAAAACATACCATTTTATGTATAAAAAATGTGACAAAATCGAAATCTATGGTTTTATTTTAGTTATATATTAGTTACAAAGATTTGTTCAGAGGGGATTTTGGATTTGTTTAGTTTTTGAATAAGCTAGGGATGAGGGAAAACCATCTGTTTTCTGGAATTCAAAACTCAATAAACCAGGCTAGGAATTAAATATTGAAAAATCTTGACTAAACCTTCAAAAATATTGTTATGACTGGAAAGTTTGGAGTCTGTAGGAGCTACTAACGTGGTGATTGTTGCCACAATGTGAGAAAAATGCATTTTGAGAAAATGGTCATTGAAGTTACAATTTCCTATATAGTTCTATGGAGACACATTGAACCAGTGCAATAATAATAATTACATCCCTTACTGTAAATATTAGGACTTTTATTAGTTTCCAGTTGAAAGTTCATATGTTAAGAGAGCAAACTGACACAAAACCTGAAATTGAAAAAGTTTAGTTCTGCATGCAGTGTCTCCCCTTAAATCAAGGAGCTACTCACCCATTCACACATGTCACACATCTGTGTGCGCCGACACTGGAGGCAAGTTGGGTCGAGTAACTTCCCCAAGGACCAAGCATCTCTCTGTCTGCAGGCGGAATCGATCCACTGACCTTTGAATCAGTAGGCAAACTGTACCAACCGCCATAGATAGTATTTTACTTTCATAAGTTTGCCTCCTTAATGTATTATTTCCTCAACAACATTGATTGAACCCAGTAGTAGAGTTTGGGGTCGAAACAAGAACCTCCCAAAACAATCGACAATAAATCTCCTCAAAATGACAAATCAAGATGAATATGGCTATTTTTGCGCTGAAGTTCTTTGCGTACTTCTTCACACGCGTAGCCTCGCCAGCTAGACATTTTCACCTTTCTTAGTGGTGTAAATTGAACCGAGTGTAGCCGCCTTCAGCACTTGGTCACATTGTGCATTGGCTTTAAAGGGCATGTCACAACAAAACACAAAAACTAGA
The DNA here is from genome assembly GCA_900303255.1 of Lesueurigobius sanzi. Taxonomy (NCBI): domain Eukaryota; kingdom Metazoa; phylum Chordata; class Actinopteri; order Gobiiformes; family Gobiidae; genus Lesueurigobius; species Lesueurigobius sanzi. The sequence continues at coordinate 6,993 of OMNZ01044322.1, read as the reverse complement.
TTTTCGAAATGGGATCCTGGTGTTTGACTGCGACTGGCCGGAGCAACTATATACTTCCATGGAAACAGTGCTTTGATTTCAGAAGAAGTTGCTCTTAAAACATGGTAATACTGTACTTCTATCATCAGCACGGTAACAACTCCTGAAATCATGGCTGTATTAGTTCTGCTGATATTGGAAACTGAAAACACTTATTTGCCAAGCATGTATAATTTATGTCTGTACTTGTAAGATATACCAGGGGTGCCCAAACCTTTTCCAGCAAGCACCACATTTTTACAACACAGAGGGGTGCTTTGGTACATAAAAATGGGTGTGCTTTATTCAGTCTTGGTCTGTCTCACACCATAATGTCATTGCGGTTGATGGTTGAATATTCAGCTGAGTGTAAAAAGTAGACCCTGATGCATTTTGGGCCGATTCATGCAGCCACAATAAGCCAGTGGTGAGATACCAAAACAAATGGATCACAAAATTGTATTAATTTAAATTGTTCTGTCTCTCTTGTTGTATTTTTGATATTTCACGGCTTACTGAATTCTCATTTGTGACATGACACGTGCTGCCTGTGATTATGGAGGTTGTGTTTATTCATTCATTCACCTCTGATTAGCCAATAATTACGGCGCTAGTCCGTCGCGATGGCAGATGGGGAGATTGTCGTCCTTTGACACATGACTGGGCGCATTCACAAAGGACTCTTTCTGCTAAATGTCAGTGCTGGTAGTGGGGAGCCATTATAAAAACATCAAGGCTTTTGAAAAGGCCTTGTTGGATGAAATGCTGGAGGTGAATTTGGAAGTAATGGTTTGGCATTTGGCTCATGGGGAGCAAATGCTTGACATGCATATCTTTCTCGGTGGCGGGGTTAAATATTGGCAAAGGATGTACAGTACTGTATATGTAAAGAAGTCTTACATACGAAAGGTTACGAGGAGGGCGAGGACCGGCCCATTTTATCAATACAGTACAGTGAAATGCATGTTTTAGGCAGTGGTCGCAGCAATGGGGGCCCCCTTGGAGCTTTTATGGAGGCTCAGAACTTTGTATCAAAATAAATATTGTACAAAACGGAATCAAAAGTCAAAAATAGATCAAAATTCTTTCCAAAAATAGTCAGAAATAAAATGATTTAATAGTTTGTAATCCCCTCTTGGTTTTCTAAAATGTTCAACTCTTGAAAACTACTGCACAGCCCTGTACATTTATATAGTATACGACATTTGTAAATAGTTGGTGTTGATTTGAGCAAGAAGTTCAACCAGGTAAGATGCTGTGTACACTTTTATTACCTAAGTTAAAGCTTGTATATGATACAACGGTGCAGACCCAGAGACAGAGACCAAAACACATTTATGTTTTCGCTTTATGAACATGTTACTTGTATTATTTGTATACTCCTGAGAGTTTATTTATCTACATGAATATTTATGAGAAACCACATTGCTTTGCAAGAATACAGAGTATGTTTTTGAATGTTTCTGCTATGTAATTATCTCTAGACTGCTATTTTTGTGACTGAGATCTGTAATTATTGTCATTAAAGTGACTGTTGGAAACACTTTGCCTCATCTGCTATTTATTCCTACTTCATTTCTGTTTCATATCAGCCTCATATTACGGCCTATTAACAATCTGGCCCTTTGCTTTTAGGTATTCACTGTGCGCCGGCCACTTAAACAGAGGCTGTATTGTACAAATGAGAGTTATTCCTGGTCATACAGCACGGACAAAATGTTTAGTCTGTTTTCAAAAGCATGAATGCATGAATTTAGTCAACCATCAATTGTGCAAGTTCTCCCACTTAAAAAGATGAGAGAGGCCTGTAATTTCCATCATAGGTACACTTCAACTATGAGAGACAAAATAAGAAAAAAATGTCTGATTTTTAAAGAATTTATTTGCAAATTATAGTGGAAAATAAGTATTTGGTCAATAACAAAAGTCAATCTCAATACTGTTATATAGCTTTGTTGGCAATGACAGAGGTCAAACATGTTCTGTAAGTCTTCACAAGGTTTTCGCACACTGTTGCTGGTATTTTGGCCCATTCCTCCATGCAGATCTCCTCTAGAGCAGTGATGCTTTGGGGTTGTCGCTGGGCAACACAGACTTTCAACTCCCACCAAAGATTTTCTATGGGGTTGAGATCTGGAGGCTGGCTAGGCCTCTCCGGGACCTTGAAATGCTTCTTACGAAGCCACTCCTTCGTTGCCTGGGCGGTGTGTTTGAGATCATTCCTTTACATGGATCAGTCGTCCTGGTCCCTTTGCAGAAAAACAGGCCCAAAGCATGATGTTTCCGCCCCCATGCTTCACAGTAGGTATGGTGTTCTTTGGATGCAACTCTCCTCCAAACACGGCGAGTTGGTTTATACAAAAAGTTCTATTTTGGTTTCATCTGACCATATGACATTCTCCCAATCCTCTTCTGGATCATCCAAATGCTCTCTAGCAAACTACAGACGGACCTGGACATGTACTGGCTTAAGCAGGGGGACATGTCTGGCACTGCAGGATTTGAGTCCCTGGCGGCGTAGTGTGTTACTGATGGTAGCCTTTGTTACTTTGGTCCCAGCTCTCTGCAGGTCATTCACTAGGTTCCCCCGTGTGGTTCTGGGATTTTTGCTCACCGTTCTTGTGTTCATTTTGACCCCACGGGGTGAGATCTTGGGTGGAGCCCCAGATCAAGGAAGATTATCAGTGGTCTTGTATATCTTCCATTATCTAATAATTCCTCCCACAGTTGATTTCTTCACACCAAGCTGCTTATGTATTGCAGATTCAGTCATCCCAGCCTGGTGCAGGTCTACAATTTTGTTCACCTCTTTGGTCTTGGCCATAGTGGAGATTGGAGTGTGACTGTGTGAGGTTGTGGACAGATGTCTTTTATACTGATAACGAGTTCCAACAGGTGATTTTCTAGATTTTTTCCCTCATTTTGTCTCATAGTTGAGGTATACCTATGATGACAATTACAGGCCTCTCTCATCTTTTTAAGTGGGAGAACTTGCACAATTGGTGGCTGACTACATTTTTTTTTTGCCCCACTGTATCTGGACTCCACATGACAAGTTTTATACATAGAAAATGCAATACAAATAGTCTTCAAAGTCAAAAGTGGTCATCTAGACCACGTTACGTTCACCGTCTTCCACCAGGGTCTGACCGCCAAATATGATCATGTCAAATAAAACTCTTCTAATG